>CM067502.1:20404611-20492111 GCA_034509495.1 Acestrorhynchus altus
GAAAAACCCTCCTATTACTCATGAAAAAGTAACTGCCCCTGAACTTAATAACTGGGTAGTCTTTGGAGAATAGCTTTAAGCTTTTATTTAGGGTCCTGCCACAGCTTCTTATTGAGGTTCAAGTCAGGACATTGTGTCTAGGCCAGTCCAAAACGTCCTAGAGTCATTGCTGCAAAATTAGGCTTTGGCTTATTGAACTGCTTCTTTTCACATCACAGGAAAGTTCTATTTAAGTTGTTTTACAGTGGCAGAGGAAGCCCAACATTCTGCAAAATAAAAACGAGTTGCAAATTCATGGATATTTTATAAAATCTCAGTGTTTATGCTACTTTGTTATTTTTTGATAAATAGCAGCATTGTTGCATTTCTGATATCTTGGCTGAAAGGAACATCAACAGTTGGTTTTTAAGGCACGATAAATTGTTGGCTGTGTGATATATGATGAGAGACTCCAGGAGGGATAAACTAGTTTTTCTGTAGCAGGATCAAGTGTTTATCACAGCAGGGGATGCAGAAGAAGGCCTGTAAGTAGGTTGTTAAGTTCATTTTGGCAAGAAGGCCTGTTTATTTTACTAACTTGAAAAGACGTTTGTGTGTGATATCAGTTTGATCTCACAGATTTATTGGAAAATCATGAAATAATTACATAATTTATAATTAAGCATAGGACTGCACTATTTTAAACTCAGACACGAATCCATATTCGGTGGCATGATGCTTGAAATTTACACCAAGAAAGTGTAATCAAATGGTCATATTGAAAATTAAATCTCTGGGCAATAATGTTTGGGTTTGGTCTCCTCTCCCTAAATGGTAAGAGCAGACATACATTTGGATGGATGTTTCAAATTCAATCAATCAATCAATCAAATTTTATTTATATAGCGCTTTTTACAACAGAACGTTGTCACAAAGCAGCTTTACAAGGATCCGGGTCCAAGCCTCAAATGAGCAGCCAGTAGGCAAACAGTGGCAAGGAAAAACTCCCTCAGTTAGGAGGAAGAAACCTTGAGAGGAACCAAGGCTCAAGAGAGGAACCCATCCTCCTCTGGTCGACACCGGAGAGCACATAACAAAGGCACAATGGAAAAATGGGGAAAAAAAATGAAGGGAAAATAAATAAAATAAATATAAAATAATTGAGTTCCTTCATCCATATATGGATTTATATGGTGTCTCACAGCATTCTGATCTTTGTTGTCTTCATAACACCGATGAAATTATTGTTAGACCCTCTAAGTGAACATAGAGGGTGTTGGTTTGTATGTTTATTATTTCTATGGTTGTGATCTATATCAGAGATTCTGACCTCGCAACAGAAGTTCCAACACAAAGTTGGAAAAAAAATAAAATCGATCAATCCAAGTTTATTTATATAGCACTTTTTACAGTGGAAGCATTGCCACAAAGCTGCTTTACAGAGATATGGGTCCAAGCCTTTTTTTTAGAAAGTTAAATGGCAAGAGTGGCAGGAAAACCTCCCTCAGATTAGGAGGAGGAAACCTCAAGAAGAAGGAACCCATCCTCCTCTGGTCGATACTGGAATACAACAAAAGAACTCAACAGAAAGAGCAAAATAGCTAAGAACTATTCCTAATGCCACAGCAGACCAGGAGTATGAGCACGTATGTTTCACCATCTACCAAGCTTAAACTTTAACTTTGACAGTCTGTAAGTTTAGGGGATTTAGGGATTTAGAGCTCTCTCTGGTGAGAATGTGTAATTGCACCAAGCATATGGGAGGCTGCTGTTGAAACATGCATTGTGGTCTGGGCTCTTTTCAGACAGAATGAATCTGATGAGAGAGTTCGACAAGCATGTTCTGCTCCGGCTGCCAGCCAATCCAGCGCCGATTTGCAGACACTACTTGCCACAGAGGGAGATACGCTGACATCCTCAACTGTGACACTTTTTTGATTGATAATTATATTGTTCCTTATTGTATTGATTGAAACTTATATTATAAGTGTAAAAAATGTACAAACATTTGCCTTGTGATGAATTACCCAAATTAAACCACATAGTCATTTATATGTACACAATATTTGACAGTTGAATAATTAATCTGAACATTCCATATCACAGTGTAAGCAGTGTATTTTGAGTATGTGTGTATTAGATTGGTCTTAGTCTCTGTGATACATTAAGTATCACACACAAACGCACACACACACACACACACACACACACACACACACACACACACACACACACACAAACTCTTACACATATCCTGGTGATTTTCATATTTTCTTTCAGAAGTCTCATGCTGACTTCCAGATCAATGTTGGCCCTTTAGAAGTATGTGTACGTGTGTGTGTGTTGCTGTGCTGCCAACTTGGGTGTGTTCTTTGGTTTCTCTCCTAGGGGGTTTGACATTTTTAACACAAACACTTTTGGCATTTGAGTCAGCGCTCAGTGTGCAGTGTCCAGACAGAATCGATGTATAGACATACAGTAACACAAATGATCACTCTCACACCTGTCTTTGCTTTGTGTCGTTGGGGATCTGGGAGATAGCAGCAGGACCGCCCCCCCCGGAGTGGAACATGAATGTCCTGGAACCAGCCACTGTCTACCCACATAAAGATCTGTTTTACCAAGAAGCTTCATAGTGTTAACGGAGAGTTCAATTTTAGCCTTTGGAACCCTAGGCTAATTTTGTGGGATGTTTTCATAGGTTGATGAAGAATAGTATTTATAAAAAAGGTATTTATGAGAGACCATGTTGACCATTTTTACCATTATTTGATCAAAAAAGGTTTTTTTGTGCTTATAAGGTCTAATAAACTCTTTATATCTCAGAAACCCTTTTGGAGATTGATCATCCAGAGTGGTTTTGAAAATGCAAAAATGGATGAATTATTTGGGTTCCTGATTTTCTTCTGGTGTGGTGGATCTGATGCAGTGGCATGATCTTGCCCTTGGCTAAACAGATTAAAGTTTTATAAGGTAATACTCAAGCAGCAGTTTTCACTAATGGGGTCATTTTCACATATTTATAGGTCTGAGACTGAGCTTCTCTTTATTATCTGCATACCTTATGTTGCTACACAGCCAGAGCAGAATATTGATATGATGAGCCGCATAGGTTCTATAAGGTACATACGTATGCAGATGGTAAAGAGTTGTTGTATCTGCTCCATCTTTTCTTAAGATTACTGATGTATAGCACACTCCCAAGATGCAGGATTAAGGCCTCAGCATACTTCTCGAGGCAATAACAATAGCCTTTGGCAAGGATGAACACAATATACCACAAAACATTATCTGATTGGTAGTAGAAAAGAGATACCTGTAGTATTTGTCACTGAGATTATATAGATACTCCGATTGTTTTTAAATCATGAAGAGAAATTGTAGAAGCCCTGTGGAGATCCCAACCTTTCAAATAGAAAGGTGAAAACTCAATCTTGTCACAGGAAAAACAAATGCATGAAGGGAAGGGTCTGAGTGTAGATGCTGGCAGCAACAATATCACTTTATTTTGCACAGCTTTGTCCTGGCTATTTGGCTTCATAAACAACCATAGCTAGAACTGTGAATCAACTTACAATCAAAATAAGTGTCACTGACAGTTGTGGAATGTATGCAAAAGGCAAACTCAAACCACAGAAATAAATGCAAGCTTTTAAGCTCACAAAAGCACCGTCAGCTTCATGCAACTCACAAGTTCGTTTCACGTGTGGACTGAGGCAGTAGAGCCATTTTACTGGATTATACACAAATATGACTCCCAAACAGGATTACATAGTGCAGTTAATAGCACGTCAAGCTTGGAGTAGCAACAATAGAGATGCTATTCTGCCTATTAATGGTGAGTGAAGCTGCCATTTTAAGGTAAAAATTCTGCATAATGTATAAAAAGTCACAACTGGTCCACTACTGGTTTGGGATATCTGGGAATTCTAAAATCAGAAGTGGCTCAATTCTGAAGCTTTATTGGTTTTATTTGTGTTCTCCAATCTGTCTAAAGTTAATGGATGTGGTTGGGAGGGTCTGTTTAATTATGCATTCCATTACAGATTACAGCTTTTCGCTGACAAACTTATCCAGAGCGACATACAAGGTTACATTTATTACAGCGCTTGGCCAGAGAAGTGTTAAGAGTCTTGCCCAAGGAAGGGTGTAGCACAGCATAGTTACCCAGACTGGCAATCGAATCTCAGTCTCCCACATGGTGTGGGGACTGGCTGGTGGTGTTCTGTTATGTCACACATACCACCAATTAACATATTCTAAGGCTGTGTTTTTCAACCCTGGTCCTAAAGGCACCACTTCCCTGCACAATATAAAGCATTCCCTGCTTCCACCACACCTGATTTAACTAATCAGCATATTAAACACTTCAGAGTTGCAGGGGGCACATTAAATTTAAAACGTGCAGGGCAGGAGTGCCTCTAGGACCAGGGTTGTCCTTTTATTCAATATGGCTTCTGTTTGTTTGTTTATCCTTAATTATTCTGTAAACCACAATACAACTGATCTGTAATTTAAGAAAAGTGATGTGTTATCCTTGTTGCCATAGTAAAGACATGCTTTTCACATTACACTGACTTTTTCTACTGGGACAAGAAGGAAAAATGGCAAAATCTATATTCAGCAGGCAAATTTAGCTCAGGAAAATGGACACAAACAAGAAAATCACCATCACTGGTTTTTATGTAATAATATTAATCACCCTATTTTTTATAACATCTGTAATCTGATTACAGTCACATTTCAGTAACAGTATGGAACTCAAATAGCTTTTTATATAATCTGATCTTTATCTACTGCTCCTCTCCTTCTATGGAACATGCTCACTGGCCATTTGATCAGCTTCTCTTACACTTACATTTATGGCATTTAGCAGACTCCCTCATCCAGAGCGACTTACAAAAGTGCTTTGCTCTTCACTCCGAAAATATCCTTAGCTAGTAGACAAGGCTAGAATCTAGAGATTCCTCACACTTAGATCCTGTTGAACACAAACATCTTTGTGGAGTTAAATCCTCCTGAAACAGCGTTTGAACACAGTGAGAGACTCAGCTGTTCAGACACCCAGAGGAAGTTCATTCCACCTTTTTGGTGACAGAACAGAAAAAAGTCTGGATGCATGTTTTCATTGTGTTTTAAGGGATGGTGGGTCAACCGTGCTGTACTTGAAGCTCTTGGTAGAGCTCAAGTTTTAACCATTGCCATCATGTACAGAGGTGCTGGTCCATTTTTGGCTTTGTAGGCCAGCATCAAGGTTTTGAATCTGATGCGGGCAGCTACAGGGAGCCAATGAAGGGAACGCAGCAGAGGAGTTACATGAGTGAATTTGGGGATGTTGAAGACTCTTACCATACAGGTGTCAGGGGTGCACTGCAGAGAAGGCAAGGAGGCAGACATACTTGCAGGGTAATTTATTGAACAGAACTAAACAAACAAATTACAAGAAAACAAGACAAGCAAGGCACATTGGCATTGAAACAAAGACAGACTGCAAAAAGGACCTTAAATACACCGACATAGACTGGAAACACCTGGAGATGCTTACACATGGACAAGGCTATAAATATAGGTGAAGATAAGGCAGAGCAAGGGAGGAGACAAAACCAGACACAGTTGCTAAAAAGCACACGGGGAAGTAAAAACAGAAAGAGTAAAGGTAAAGAACGACGGGGCATGACAACAGGAGCACTTTGTAGTCTCACTCTATTCTTCAATGGCCAGGACCCCACAGGACCACCACAGAGCACATATTATATGGGTGCTGGATCATTCTCAGATACTGACATTGTGGTGGTGCATTAGTGTGTGTTGCGCTGGTACAAGTGGATCAAATACAGCAGTGATACTGGAATTTTTAAACACCGCAGTCTCACTGCTGGACTGTGGGCAGCATTCTGTGAGCACAGATGAAGGACTAGAGGATGACCAACACAAACTGCAGAAACATATGAGCCAGTTACACAAGGAGAGCAGAACAAGGCCATAGAAAGCCACAAGCCCAGCAGCAGGACCTGTATCTGCTCCTTTATGCAAGGAGAAACAGGAGGAGCACTTTCAGAGCCCTACAAAGTGACCTTCAGTGGGCTACTTGTGTGCATGAACCAACTGTCAGAGTCCATGAGGGTGGCATGAGAGCTCAATGTCCTCAATTTAGAACCTCCAGGAGCTCACTGATGCCCTCATCCAGGTCTGGGAGGTCATTCCCCAGGAGAACATCCACCATCTCACCAGGAACATGACCAGATATTGCAAGGAGTGCATACAGGCAAGTGGGGGTCACACACACTACTGGGAAAAATTATGAGTTACAGTATTAAAATTCACAGAAATTGGATTTCCACTCCCTGGGTGGGTTTATAAACACAACAGTAGTGCTGCAGCCATGGTGCTCTGCAACTCTGGCACTTATTTACATGCCTCTTCTGCCTCTACCTCCCCCTCTGGTTCCCCTGCTGCCACCTTTCTCACTAGGACCTCCACTCTCTTCTATCTCACTTCTCTCCTCTTCCACTTTCTTCTGCTTGCTGGTAGAAGTTCTTAAACTCGTCTTGCACTTGTTCATGCAGGTTCATATATATGTATGAGGACACTGAAGCAGTCATTGGTTCAGTGTCCTCAACCTATGTGAGCTTCATGTCTGGGGACGATGTGTGGGGCAGACAACTCTCTGGTGTTTTGAAATTGGACTGCTGTAGCCATTTCACACACTCGCTCTCATTTTCCACTGATTGTTCCTTTAATTATTTAAATCATCTCAGGCCCCCTTAGGCCATGAGTGGAAACTGTGAGGCTCAGAGACCATCTGTTGTTTATGCAACCTCAATTTTGTTTGGACTGACCTTTTGAACTTTTCTTAGGCCTCTTATTTGCTCTCTTTCCTCCGTTAAGGTGAGGTGAATCTGCAGGTATCCATTCAATTTTGCTACAGATATTAAAGCCTGTAGAAATATAATTACCCAGTTGCTTTAAACCCACTAAAACTATGTTTAGTCAATTGTAAAAATGGAAAATAAGGCACAGTTAATAATACAAGGTGGCCTGATCTTGCTCATGTTCAAATGTATTAAGTCAGCCTGTAATGTTAATATGAAAGGGACAAATTGGTTGTGGCCTGGTTTCATTATATCAAGAGTCCACAGGGGGGGAAATCTAATTACCATAATTTATCACTTACCCCAGATGCAGTTGATCAGCCAAGACATGCTTGGAATCAGGCATTTACAATGGGAGATGCAAGGCTAACTTTTAACAAACACTGGATTGGGGTTGTCTCCAGTTTGCATGCCCTTCATCAGCCTGCTCTAGATTTGTATATAGATGTTCTTGTTTTACAGACACAGACAGATGTAGGTTAGAGTACAGTTTCCTACATTCCTATAGTATGGTGCCCTTTATGTGCCCAGTACTAACAATATAATTCTAATCAATTGGAAAACTCAAGCTGGAATAAATGAGAAATCATATAGTATTGTAGTTTTGGTGAGCCAATACATGTGCATGTGGACATGTGTACAGCAGCGTGGGGCGCTGTTCCAGGCCAGCATGGTTGTATTACAAAATAAACATTGTAAACATAAGATTTGAAGCTACATTCCTAGTCTATACCTGACTCTAACATTCAGTAAAATGTGACATTCTTAGCCTGTATACATGAGTTTTCACTAATTGACCCCTTTATTATGAACAGCAGAACAATATGTTACACCAAGTGGATGGGAGGACACAGGGAATCGCAAGCAGGTAACAATGTATAAATAAGTTTGTAATGTAGATCCTGCACAAATGTGTACAGATACACAGTTGAAATTGGAGGTTGTATTGCTATTTCCATCTTGTTCCTGAGTCTTAATGCAGCTTTAAACACGTTTAGCATTCTAGTAAACAGGTTTATCAGGAGCCGGCAGGTTCCAACATTTCACATAGGTTGAGCGCTTATTAGCTGCACAAAAAGTACTTTTTGAACTCAACAGCAATTACAGCCCTTCCTTCAGCGCTCCTTCAGCAGTCCTGACCTCCAAATTTATGGACATACATTGACAAGGCAAATGTCATGCAAGCACCATTCACACACACAAACAAAGCCTTCACAACAGATTGTAAAATGGCTAGTTGTTGAAATAGTTTCTACAAAACTACACAGACCAATCTGAAAGCCTGTAGGTTTGTATAAGCTAAACAAACAAGGAAGGTAACGTTACCTACCATAGCACTTGGAATATAATGCAACTATACAAGCAAACTTCTAATACCAATACTATAAACTGCACTATGTAACTGCACTATGTGGTGAAACAGATGCTATGTAAGAACTGCATACCATGGTATAACAAGTCATATTTGTGTAAAACCCTACAAAAGAAATCAGTAATAGCTGTGTCTTTCCATGTGTTGTTTGCACTTTCAATTATAGTTCTGTATCCCTCAGCTTGCCCAGAAATGCATGTGTAAAGCATGTTCTTTAGAAGCAGCTCAAAGTGTGAATTATACTTTTCAGCTGTAGGAGGAGCCCAGGAGCATTCACCTTCTTATCTGCTTAATCCTGTTCAGGGTCACGTTGGGTCTGGAACCTATCCAGAAACACTGGGCACAAGGCAGGAATACTCCCTGAACAGGGCACCAATCCATTACAGGGTACCAGACACATCCATTCCTCATCTAGGGGCAATTTAGCACCGCTAGTTCACCTACCACTTACATTTTTGAGAGATTGGATGAAACTGGAGTACTCCACACAGACAGTGACCTGAGTGGGCATTGTACGTACAACACCAGGACCCGGAGCTGTGTGCACTACCTGCAGCACACACTATCAATCACTGCCCACATATTTCTATGCGTCCTTTCCATTGGTATAGATTTTAAGCACTAGAGGGCAGTTCAGAGTCAAACGTTTCTGACAACAACAAACATGGTGATGGCAGAAGGGGTCATGATAATGTACTTACTACAAGAATGACGAAATGTGCAGCAGTTTAGTTCTGCTGTATTTTTTTTTTTCTTGTGCCAGAATCTTCTTTATCATGTCCATATGGCAGTGACGTGTTTCATTTGAGCTATAATCTTCACTGCCCCCATTATTCCAGTGGGACAGGAACTGTTTTCTGTCCGTACCTGTTTCAGAGAATGTGCACAAACACAAGAGAAACACAGAGTATGGACAGACGACTCTGTTCTCTCTCTTTCTCTCTCACCCCTTTCTCTCCTTTTCTCTCATTGTGTCTCTGGTTCTCCTTCACCCTCTCCACTTTTCCTCCTTTCCCTCACCCTTCTACTGCCTGCCTCTCTCTCTCTCTCTCTCTCTCTCTCTCTCTCTCTCTCTCTCTCTCTCTCTCTCGCTCGCTCGCTCGCTTGATCGCTCTCTCTCTCTCTCTCTCTCTCTCTCTCTCTCTCTCTCTCTCTACAGTCTTATCGCCTCTGCCCAGAAAGGGAGTTTAAGTGTTGCATTTAACCTGTCATAACACAAGGCCATCATCATTATATGTTGTCCTCCCTTACTTTTTTCTGGTAATCTTGGGAAAAAGCTTACATTTTAGTTCCTAAATTACGATCCACTCCCACCTGCACTCTCATTCACTCTTCTGGATTGGATCCATGTCACTCTTTTACTGGACGGTAGGATTACAGGCTGAGTAGGTTTTCTAACCAAGGGAACTTCTTATCTTCTATTTGGGCTGCATCCACCCTCCCCATCCCTGCATACCTGTCCTGGAGTCAGAGGGCCAAGACAAGAGGGACACAGGGAGGTAAGAGGAAGATGACAAGACACATTGACAGAGACCACAACAGTCTGCAGGGATGAAAGCAATTGAAAGCAAATTGTTACTCAATCGATAGGCAAAACTCATATTCACAATGACCACACCAATCTCTGAGACACACAGACCCCAGTATGAGTCCAACCAAATGTTCATTTTTACATACAATGCCCAAATTCAAACCCAAACTGTGATTTTGTAGTTCAGAGGCTTGTCACACATTCTGCTGTGTACTGATAGCTGGGAAGATAATGTTCTTTCTCCCAAGCCCAACAAATTGGCCACTCTGACCTTCTCCCACCTGGCCTCCACAAGAGACAAAATATCCCAGGTTTAAAGTGAGGCATGACCTTGTGTCTGCCACTGCGTAGGTGTGTCAGCGTATGGTCCTTATGCATGACCTCTAGGACAGTGTTTCTCAATCCTGGCCCTGTGGTGCTTTCCCTGCTAGCAACTCTTAGGAATTAGTGAGGTACATTTACATTTGTACACTTCAGGACCAAGGTTGACAAACACTGATCTAGAGCACTGATGAAGCAGACAGTGGCTCCAGCTGCGACAGTGACAGTGATGCCAGGGGCAACTCCATTATGCCCTCTAACTAGGGGAAGTACTTGTCCTCTGTTTGTTTCACATGCCCCTCAGGGCCTTTCCCCACCCCCGCAAACCTGTCCCTGGGACTGGGGAATCATGCATGGTCACAAAAGTAGGTATTGGACAGGCACATCAAATGCAATGTCAGCCACAGGAGGGAGGCAGGGAGGGAAGAAGAAAATGAGGAGGCACCTTGACAATGAACACATGGTCTGCAGTGATGAGAGTAAATGGGCCAGGCAATCTTCTACTGGTTCATGTAATCTGGGGGTTCAGCCAAGGCCCAAGGTAGGCTATCACCACTGTCCTCCAAACCCAGCAGAGCAGGGACAGAAGTTCCAGGAAAAGGGGGACAAGTGGATTGCTCATTCCCTTGCTTCTGTGTTGTACTCTCAGCATTTTTCTTCTTGCTGTTCTGATTTATTTAATAGTATAATAAACTTAATCCTGTAATCCAGAGCTGCTGTGTGTCCCCTGAGTGAGCAAACTGGGCAAACCAGCTACTCCGCCTTTCTCCTGCCACATTTGGATGACGGTTAGCAGGCGTGGGTGTTGTAAAGCACTTCAAATTGGGAAATGTTAATGAAGTGTGTAACAACAGGCTCTTTTTCTCTGTGTGTCACTATGTTATGTGCTCTGTCTCTTGCTGTCTCATTCTTGAATTTACAGCCACATCTAACTGCATAGAACTGTATCAAAAACCTCTCATCTCACACTCTCAGGTGGAATAATCGTCAACTACCAAGAGAAAATCTAGCTGGGTTTAACAATATTTTTCTGATAACTACCTAGAATAGCCAGTCTATCTACATCAGGCAGTACAAAGCTTGTTAATAACCATTTTTAATTAAATGATATGGACAAAAGTATTGGGACACCAGCCTGGATTAAAAGGAGTTTATCCTGCTTTTGTTGGAGAAACTGTTTGTACTGTCCAGAGAAGACTACCTAGATTTTGGAGCATTGCTGTTAGGATTTGATTGCATTCAGTGACAAGAGTATTAGTGAGGTCAGCTTGCTGGATGATCACAGTTCCTTGCTCATGTGGGACTCATAAGTGTGAAATCTGAGATACATGTATTCCAAGTGGGCATGGGCTCTGAATGGTTTTTTTTGTGTTTTAACTGGGACCCAGTTAGGCTTCCTAAATGGACCTAATCAGTTCAGACCCAAAATCTAGCACCCAATGTGCAGTGTACAACCTAGATGCAGTCTATGTTTAAGCCCTCTTGGTCCCTTTAGTCTACTCACTCTAGTGGGCATCCATATATGGGGCCAACATGGAAGCAATGGACAAAATTTCCCTACACCACCACCAGGGTAGTAGGTTCTTTACCCATGTCTGGTTCAATTTCACAACACTGAAATCATGATTTGACTCCCCTGCCAACATACTCAGATGGGACTCAGGTGTGTTAAACCTTGGTGGGTAGGTGGGTTCCAGGTAGGCATAGGTACTTTCTTCATGTTTTCTTACTAGGACCTTGTTGGGCTTAGTAAGTAAGTGACCAAATCAGCTCAGCTTAATCTCACATGGAACCCATATTTAACCCCTCCTGGTCCCATGTTTAAGGGACTCCGGTGGCCCTCCAAATGGGGGGCCAACATGAAACCCAAGAACAAACCTTTCAGGTACCCATTTGGGCTATCAATGTGATCTCCACATAGACATGTTATCTGGGTGGGTTATTATACTGTAGTGTGTGTGTGTGTGTGTGTGTGTGTGTGTGTGTGTGTGTGTGTGTGTGTGTGTGTGTGTGTGTGTGTGTTTGCACTAGAGCCTTGTGGGACTTTCAAACCTTGTGGAATGATAAAACTGCAGCAGTCAGAAGAAGGAGTCACCAGGTGTATAAGTAAAATGACTTTTCAAAGCCAGATTTTTACATTGCTGAATACGAAGTGTGTGAAATAAGCAGTATTTTAATAGCAATAAATCATCTGTAATTACCATCATTTCCATCAGGACTAGCTTTGTTGTGTTGCTGAGCCTGAACGTAGCAGCACGTTAGTGAGTCTAATAATCAGGTAAGAGTATAATGTTAGTGAGTCAGGGAACTGATTTTTCTCTCACATTGTTGTCTGTGTGTGTGTGTGTGTGTGTGTGTGTGTGTGTGTGTGTGTGTGTGTGTGTGTGTGTGTGTGTGTGTGTGTGCGCGCGCGCGCGCGTGAGAGGGTGTGTGTGAGGAATGTGATTTGACATTTTGCTGAAAAGGCTGAACTCAAATGAACTGCAGTTTAGAGGACAGGCACATAGAAACGGAGAACACCAGACTGCCCCTCCAACCCCCACTCCAGCACCCAACTCACAGACACACTGCCCATCATTATTTGGAGAAACAGGAAAGGAAAAAAAAAACAGTTGTTCCACCAGAGGAACCTTTAAATAACGGACCCTGCAAGACAGACTGAAGCTATCAATCAATTATATAACAGAGAGAGAAAGAGAGAGAGAGAGAGAGAGAGAACAGAGAGAGAGAGAGATAAGAGACAGAGATTAATGGCAAGATAGAAAGGAACAAAGGCGGAAAAACTAAGAGACAGCTGAGAGAGACAGAGAAAGAGAAGAGAGATAATCAGGAAGGCAGAGAGGAACAGAGTGAGAGAGAGACAAAAACAGAGACACAGATATAAGAGAGGGGGACAAAGAGAGATTCATGCGGAGACTGAAAGGAGAAGAATAAGAGGGACAGAGAGACAAAAAAGAGACAGATGGACAGAGAGAGATTAATGTGGAGACAGGAACAAACAGAATGAGAGAGGGACAGAGGGACAAAAAAGAGTCAGGGGGACAAAGAAAGATTAATGCAAAGACAGAAAGGAACAGAATGAGAGATGGACAGTGAGACAAAAAAGAGACAGAGGGACACGAGAGGGATTACTGCAGAGAACAAACAATTAGATTAATGGAGAGATAGAAGGAACACAGAGAGAAAGAGACTAAGTGACAGAGAGACAGATATAAGTGATAGAGACAAAGAGAGAGAGATTAGCACAGAGACAGAAAGGAACAGAAAGAAAGAAAACTGCTGATTACGAAAGAAACGACTGCTGAATAATTACCCATATGAACTGCGAGCGAGCATTCGGACAGATTTCATGACATCATTTCATGATTCTTTTTAGGCATCCCTTAAAGAACCATTTGTAGCACATTCAGATGTGTGGGATTAAACTGGGTTCTGTGGTAATGTGATGGTAATATTCCAGGTTCATTAATAAAAACCTCAGAAGTGAAGTGGACTTAAGTGTTCTGAAACTGAGAGAGACTGTATACAGGCCTCGTCGTCTTCTGCTGTCTGGGAGGATAACACTTAGGCTGGGCAGGAAGTGTGTGTGTGTGTGTGTGTGTGTGTGTGTGTGTGTGTGTGTGTGTGTGTGTGTGTGTGTGTGTGTGTGTGTGCATGCGAGTGTGTGTTGTATGTGGGCTACTGTTCTGGATCTAAACTCATCAATAGCAGAATGAGCTGACAGGTTGCATAAAGGCAAAAACCTAAAACACACACACACACACACACACTCACACAGAAACAGAAGAGGAGTGGGAAGAGTTTGGAGAAAGAACAAGCTAAAAGAACTCTCCACAAAAACAAGTGACTCAATCTCTCTCTCAATCTCTCTCAATCTCTCTCTCTCTCTCTAACAACAATAACAAAAGATACTCAACAAATAGCAAATAGTGAGGTATGGTGAGGTAGATGTTACCCACTGTCTCTCGGGCAGTGACACACTGACACATACACACACTTGGCCCCTTTCCCAGAATTATCTGTAGTTTTTCCAATTCTGTAATTGTTTTGTTAATCTGGGGTCAGATGATTTAATCTGTATAAGACAGGTCTGGGGGCTGTGGACTGTTCCAGCTGCACTGCTAACTTATCAATGTAGATGTTAAACAGCATGTATTGATTTGATCATATCATATACTTTACAACCCCCCAAACCCCCCTCCCCCCCCCCCCAACAGGATCAAATGCCATCTTGAAACCTACATAGATTTTTCCACTTTTGTTCTAGTCTCTATCTCTCTCTCTCTCTCTTCTTTTTTCCTTTCTTCTTAAATATGTATGTATGTATGTATGTATGTATGTATGTATCTATCTATCTATCTATCTATCTATCTATCTATCTATCTATCTATCTATCTATCTATCCTTTTCTCCCACTCCATCCCAGCTCTCTGGCTTCCTCTTTCCTTTTACTTTCTATTTTCCATGCAGGACTGAATGATGTGCTAATCTGGTGCATGAATGAAATTAAAATGCTTTATTCATTCAGTCTCTCACTCTCAGGGTCAGCCTGACTGCAGTGGGTGTTTGTGTGAACTCTCTGCTGCCCACTGCTGCCCACTGCTTATATCACTCATAAACAGGGAGGTGGTGAGAGAAGGAAAAGGCCATTTTTCCAAGGAAAACCCAAGATCCAAATGCAATACCATATTTTTTTGTCAGTACAGCGGATAGCGAGCGCTTTTTACACTGATATTGCTTTCCCATCCTGAACTGAACTGAAGGCTGAGAGAGATATTAGACACCAGTACCAGTTTAAACAACACAGACAGTGCCATACTTACAGTCCTGCTCTCTGCTCTGCACACACACATTTCAATTATGCCATGGATTTAGCCAGTCAGGAGGTCTGCTTTCTGGGCAGCATCCTCTGCAGAATGTGATTTCAAATACAAATCATTCATTATGTTAACAAAAGGCAACAAGGTGCCATTTACTGCCTTCCCCTTTGACTCCTCCATTCCACTCAGCTCTACATTGAAAATGACATGATGTTTATGCTCTGCACACAAATGTGCTCTTTTAAGGCAGCTGTTGCTGAGTGTGACGAGACGCTATGTGGCATTTTAGTTTGATTAAATTAAAGTCTGGTTTGTTTTTGCTATTGATGTGATTCATTTGTGCAGGTGTGAAGGCAGTAATCATTCTCAGACAAAAACAATTCCATTTTTCCAACAGTTCCATATGGCACCCTGCAGCAAATATGCCCATATATGTTGCAGCTGGGCCTCTAGCTCCTGCACACTCATAGGATGCCAAGCTAACATACCAGCTGGTCCCATAAATGTTCATTTGGTGATAAAACTAGCAACTTCCACCAGAATTTGGTGGAGACATTCCTGGGAAACCCTTGCTTGCTGGGAAATTCTTGTTTGAACCCTTGCCATGAGGTAACACATTTGGCCACAGGATGTCCTGCACATATTGCTGAACTGTTAGTGTTCCTCCTATCACTACTAGAGGTGAATGACTGTCATATGTGATGGCTCCCCAAAACATCACACCAGCAGATGAGGCAGTGTGTCACTTCACCGCAAAGGCAAATCGAAGCATGCACCACAAGGCCTCCCTACTTGAGTCCAACAATCATCAGATCCCAAAGAGATCCCGGATTGTGTTAGCTCAGACAGAGCAGAGACAGAATGTGCCATAGCTCACACAACAGAGCAGTAGCAGTCAGGGACAGAAATTCACATGTAAAAGTTCACCAAACCTTTTACTAATGTGCACAGAGAAATGTGTTCTTTCTCTAATATCTGGTATGTATGACTGTCTCCTATAAATACTTTTCAAATTATTAGGTGAATAAAAGTACATCCAACTACAAAAACATCCTGCAAAATTGGTTTAGTGTTCTAAAGATTAAAGTGGCTTCCCAGTAATTCTCTCTTTTATGAACTTATCTAGCCCAGTTTCCCAAAAGCAGTGTTGTGATCTTCTTAACTGATAGAGATAGCGTTCAGTGTGATGCTTGTTCTTCCCTGTATGGTCCTCTTTGTGTGGAGGTTTTGAGAAACCCAGTCCTGGTCACTGTAATTCAGTAACTCATGCTACGACAGGCAGATTCAATAATGTAGCTCTTTACGGGCAGCATTTGGTGTGTTGCAGCAGGACTGAGGAACTAAATGACCACGTTTGCCATGGTGCAACACAATTGCCACACCTCTGAACCAGCTTGTGCTGATGTTCTTTCCTTTTTATAGAGTAATGAGTGTCATCCACATGTATTTGCTGGGCCGCAAGCATGTGAACATAATTTTAGTTTGGGAAATTGGAGCTTTGCTCATTATAACATGATTTGGTTTTGAGGCTGGAACAGTCACTAAGCTGCTTTGTGTGTGTGTGTGTGTGTGTGTGTGTGTGTGTGTGTGTGTGTGTGTGTGTGTGTGTGTGTGTGTGTGTGTGTGTGTGTGAGTGAATAAGTTGTAAAAAATTAGGATAAAATGAATAGCACACATGCACCTGGTGCTCGCAAGCAGCGGTCCTGAAATTATATAAATGTGGTGGCTTTGTAAGATTGTCCTTCATGCTTATCTGAGCCAAAATGCCTCAAACAAAGAGAAAATGTGTGTGTGTGTGTGTGTGTGTGTGTGTGTGTGTGTGTGTGTGTGTGTGTGTGTGTGTGTGTGTGTGTGTGTGCGCACACTATTAACATCCTAATGCAGTTCCAGTGTCTCAAGTGCAATTTTAGTCAAGGCTGGGCACCCCAGTCCACCCCCCCACCCCCCAAACCTTCTCTCAGTGTTCTGTCCCTATAGTTCCGCTACACATTTTCACAAGCTGGCTGGATCCAGTCTGACTGACTGCAGTGAGTGAGTGTGTGGTGTCTCCAATTAAACAGTGACATTTGAGACACAGCAATAGGAGTACGAGCATCAAATGTACCTTTCCTGTTGTCCCCTGGTATGCTCAGTTCTCTTTTTCTGTCCCTCTCTGTCTCGCTCACCCACTATCTCTTCCTCTCCCTCTCCTGTTCCCTCTGGAGACTGTGTTGTCTGTGTTTCGAGTAAAAGCCAGAAAGATCAGATCATCAGTCTTGGTTTAATCTTAAAGCTCCCTCTGTTATCCTCTTATCTCCAAACCCACTCGCTTCTCCTCAAATACTCTTCACACACTTCACCCAGAGCACAACCGAGATGTCGGACTGCACGCACACACACACGCACACACACACACACACACACACACACACACACACACACACAGACAAGCACATACAGGGAAGAGAGGTGTTCACCAGGAGTATTGTAGGTTAGGAATGTGCTGTTGGGTCACTGTCCAGAGTGCTGAAGTCCATTCATTTAACTTTAGGACTGTTTTTATAGGAGACACATCAAATATTCATATTTTCAGGAGGTCCTACTCAAATGGTATATACATATGAGATGTAAATATTAACATAATGTAGGTGTTTGGATTTAATCATGTTTTCATCAAAACAATATAAAGATATCAGTATGATCTTGTCTCACTTTTATTTTGTATGCTAGTTGAGCATGTACATGTAGAGCAGTAAACATGCACTGGAAGCTGCTTTGACAATTAAACTGGGATTTAATTCAACTGAAGAATTTCAGATGTTTTCCAAGCTGTATTACTTGCAAAAACAAAACCACCAGGCACCATTCTCCACCTCCCAGTTAAACAAAACTGACCACAGGGATCTCCAACCACAACCTCCACTGGTCAAACAAAGTATTTCACCTTGCTTCCTTGATTTTCATATTACACGTGTCACAACTGCATGTGTCTGTGAGGGGATGATTAAAGAGAGAATTGTTTTCACAGCAGTGGTGTAAAAGTGAATTACACTCCTAAACTCTAGGGGAAGCCCAGTAGCAATTTTCTGCAGTAGTGGTTGTGGATGATGGTCTGCTCACTGACACCATGGTAGAAATGTTAGAGTCAGCCAGTTGCTGGCAGGTTATGCCATTTGGGTATCATATTTTCTGTGAAATTACCCACTCATGATTATGTCATGATGACTCCTCCAGAACCCCAAAGATCATGAAGCAATGAGGTGGTCTTAAACCATTGGTGTTGCTTTTCATGACTGATATATGTAAACAATTTGTGTGGGGTATGTGCCTGTGTTTTCTGGAATAATAGAGCCCCATCTAGTACTTTGGGATGAGTTGTGGAATTAGGGATGAGCTGGGGTGGTGATCATCCAACATCCTGACCTCACTGATGGTTTCACTGTATGCAATCAAACCATCACAGCAATTCAACAAATTCTAGAATACTGGTAGAGACTCTAACAAAAGCACCCCCCACATGTGTGTTTGTGTATTGCAGCATTTGTGGGCAGATACAAGGAAGGACACTGAAACCTACAGCTCTGTGAACCTATGGGTCCATCCCTTTTCTCCATCTGGGCAATTAAACCTTTCCTAAACCATTCCTAAACAGCTCTGATTGGATTCTCACTGCTCACTATTCACATCTTGACTGTTTTCACTTCTGATTGGTTGGCATAATTATACAGCAAATGTACTCTAATTGACTATACAGGCCCACAAGGAGAAGGAAGAAGGACAATCATTACCTTAAGCAATTCAGCCAGAATAGAAACTTACCTTTGCACACACACACATACACACACACACACACACACACACATACACTGTAAGGAAGTGACATTGCGGAACTACTAGAACATAAAGCAGACTGTACCCTGTATATTAAAGGACATTGTGTGTGATAGGACAAGCAATGTGCTCAGCCAGAATAGAAACTCAACTTTAGAGTGAATTCACACTTTATGTGGGAGCCTCAGGGTATTTTAGGCCTTCAGAGACATCTAAATGAGAATTTAAAAAATACATCTGAAGATTTGCTTTTAATTAAAATGCTCCTTTATGAACCCCAAAGTGTTACAATACTACTTACACTGAGCAGCTATTGTGTAGGTCCTCCTGTGCCACCTTAACAGCTCTAGCTCATTGAGGGCAGGCCGGTGTTATCAGACATTAGCAGGGGGTTAGCAGCAGATCCATTATAGAGTAATACTAGTGGCCCCTTTGCATTCTTCAGGGTTCTGAAGGAGTGGTTGCTGGTCATCAGGACAGAATGAGTGGGTAATTTCATAGAAAGACACTACCCAAACTGCACAACATTAGCCTTCACTGATGAACATCACTAGCATGGAATTAATGTCCTGGCTACAGCCATCATCCAGAATCACTAGCGTTGTGTTAACATGCTGGCTACTAGCCTTGTCCAACATTGCTACTGCATGCAGGGTGTGGCAGTTTGCAATCTGGTAACCAGCCTACTTTTACCTAGCTATTACAATGTTATCACACCAGCTACAGCTTCATTAGGATTTCCTCTTTTCCTTCATGACCCAACATTCATGCAGGCCCCCGGGTAAGTAGGTCCAACTTTCCCTGCCCTCTAACTTCCCAGATTTAAGTCCGAAATGGAGCCTCTATGAGCATCAATTAACCTTTGGCATCCAAGACCCTGTCAACAATTCAACAGTTGTTCTTCCTTGAAGCACTTTTGGTTGTACTGACACTCTGCAGACCAGAACTATTCCCACAAGAATGTTGCCTCACTCTTTGGCACTGGTCAAAATGGCTCAGATCCTTAAGCTGATTCCAACACAATTTCAAGCACTGACTGTTCAATTGCTGCCTTATATATCCATCCTTTGACAGGTGCCAATGGAAACAAAATAATGTTATTTACTTAACTTGTGAGTGGCATTAATGTTATGGCTGATTGATGGAAATTTCATTATTTTGGTTAGAATCAAATGGGTTATATTAAGTTTCATTAGTGATATCTGGGTAAATCGAGTGAAATGAGCTCTCCCATTGTTTGGGACTTCATGAGCAGCAATGCCCCGAACGTGTCAGATTATCTGCCTACATAACCTTACAGAAGGACAACAATTTCTGCAGCACTCCACCAATCAGGCCTGTATGGTAGAGTGGCCAGACAGAAGCCAATCCTCAGTAAAAGGCACATGACAGCCTATCTCGAGTTTGCCAAAAGGCACCTAAAGGACTCTCAGTCCATGAGAAACAAAAAGATTGAAATTAATTCAATCCATTTTGGAATAAGGTTGTAACATAACAAAATGTCCAAAAAGTGAACTGTATGTACTGTATCAATGGAAAAACATGAAACAACTAATGCCATTATACTAATACATAAACACAGACATACACAAATGTTTGTTTGTCCCCACCCTGCTCATTTCCGACTCCCCTTGTCACGTATCTGTCTTGTTCCTCTAGTCTTTGTTTTGTTTATCTCTGGTGCTTCTGAGCACATGTCTTGTCTCCGCCCTTTCCCAGCTGTTTCTGATTCATAACCCTGCCCCATCATTATCATGTTCCAGTCCTGTCTAGTGCTCTCCTGTGTATATAATCCCCTTGTTCTCAGCCCATCTCTGTCGGTCTTCTTGTTTGCTTGTCTACTTGTCCTGTGATGGTTTATGTAAGTTGTCTATGTAATCTTTTCAATAAATACAACCCAGCATGTACAGCCGCTACCTGCCTGTTCCTTGAGTCTGCGTACATTACACCTCTCAACTCTGACCCCCACCTCCTGCTTTTGACAGTCAGATGTAGCCAATAAGAAAAAAAATAATATAGTCCCCTTGTCAGTTAAATGAAAAGTGTTTTGTAAGGAAAAAGGAAAACAACTCTATTCTATTTGTTATACATGGTTGTGGCAGTAACATAGTCTGGGCCTGTTTTGCAGCAACTGGGCCAGTATGGTTTGCCATCATTGATGGAACAATGAACTCTGAATTATAACAGCAAAGTCTGGACATCTACACATGTGCTGAATCTCAGGAGAATTTGGATCATGCAGCAAGACAATGACCTTAAGCACACACGTTATGCTACCAAAGAATGGTCAAACAAGAATAAAGTTAATGTTTAGGAATGGACAAATCAAAGTCTTGGCCTTAATACAATAGAAATGTTGTGGAAGGACCAACATAACAGAGTTGAAGCTGATTTGTACAGAGTAATGTGTTAAAATTCCATCCAATCTGATTGTTGCACAAGGGAACCACACCAGGACCTGAACCCAAAGCAAGGTAAATGTCTCTTGTAGCCATTTCTAAACATGACTAAGATCATCAGTTCAAGCAATTGTACATAAGAACAAGTTAGTTTGTCAAGGTCTGAAAATAGATCCAAACTTGTTATCTACAACCAGATGAGTTGGGGGTATGTACAATCTTGGACAACTGTTCAAATATTTTGGGGGGAGGTTTTAAAGTCAAATGTGACAAAGATATTTGGAAGAGTAAAGATGAGGCATTCAACGTTTAAGATTCATGTACCAACCGTTAAACATGGTGGTGGTAGTAACATTTGTGGGCCGTTTTGCTCCCAGTGCAACTGGTCCATAGCACAAAGTGCATGGAATAATGAAAAGTATAAATCTTGAAGGACCGAGAGTCCTCTTTGTAGCAGAAACAATGAAAATGAAAATCCATCTTAAAACATGTCTGTTCAATGCTTATCAGAGAATCCTATAAAAATTTCCTTGGAAAGCTCCTGTAAGTCACTGCTCTGAATGCGAGGCTCTCTATATCACTTATTTTCACAGACCTACTCCTGCAGAACAGTGAATAAATAAAAGCAGCATGGCTGTGGCTGAGTGTGGGTCTGAGCGGGGCTGAATCACCCGTGCACTGCTTTGATCAGCTGCAGTCAGAGTCTCGCACTATAAACTCTGTGCAAAAGACCAAGAGATGGTGAGTCAGAGTGCAGTAAGAGTGCTACACTTCTGCCTAACTGTCTCTCTCTTTCTTTCTCACTCTCTCATACACATACCACCTAACACACACACACACACACACACACACACACACACACACACACACACACACACACAATCATACACCCATACAGCCTAAAGGCCACAGTCCAACACAAACACAATCATACCCACATATAGCCTATAGGGCACACCCCAACACACACAATCATACACATAAACATACACATAAACAGCGTAGTCACACTCAAACACACACAGTCATACACACATGCAGACAAAAGGCACATCCCAACACACATACAGACTAAAGCCACACCCCAATACACACAATTATACACATATATAATCTAAAGCCACACTCCAAAACACAATTATACACACATACAGCCTAAAACCACACCCAACACAATCATACACACATACAACCTAAAGGAACACCCTAACACACACACACACACACACACACACATACACATAATCCTACACACATACAATCTAAAGCCACATCCCAGTACACAAACATACATACAACCTAAAGGCCACAGCCCAATACAAACACAAACACACACACAATCATACACATACAGTGTGGTCACCCCCAACACTCAGTCATACACAGATACAGCCTAAAGTCATATCTCAACACAATTATACACACATACAGCCTAAAGTCACACCCGAACACACACAAAAGTATACACACATACAGTCCATTCATGCTCATGCAGGGGTAGAAGAAAGAAAGAAGATTTCATATTATTATTTCAAGTATTTTTATTGTTAAAATAATTTAACCACATACATTTTATGGATGCAACATTTCTGCTTCTTATCAGAGATAATATTCTCTTAAAAATTATTTAACAAAAGAAAAAAAAAACAGAATTGTGGTAAAATGGTAAGCCTGGCTCTCAGATAATTGCAATTTTATATACATTTTCTGGCACCTTGCTGCTTATTAGTTTTGTTGATGTTGTTGTTGTTTGCCAAAAATGTGTTCACTCAATTTCTTATGTGTGGAATGATAATAGATTTGCACTTTTTTATTTCAGTTTTCTTTTGTTCCAGTGCAATAAATATAAACATCTTCAAGGAAAAAAAATCCCCCACATGAGAAAACCAAACAGCAACAGAGGAAAATCTTCCTGAGAATTGGAGAAAGAAACCTTAGGAGGAACCAGGCTTACAAGGTGGGACCCATCAAATTATTCATACATAATTGATAAGGGGAAAATGGACCACCACATCTGCTGCTATGCGCAGGTGTACTGAAGTAATGATGGTTTGATGGTGATCATGATAGTAATAATAATAGTGACATTTAATTAGGGTCCATGTGAACTTCTACATAGTTGGCGATGGCAGGTGAGCAACTAGTCCAAGGCAGGGTGGGAAACTAGTCAGCAAAGGCATTGTCACAAAGCAGCTTTACAGAGGTCAGGGTCCAAGTCTCTTATAAGCAAGCCAACAGGTCAAAAGTAATAAAAACAAATAATAAATAATAACAGAAAAACTACAGCTAAAGAGATAGAAAGAGAAATGGGGGGAAGGGAAAAAAGGTTATGAAGGTTTAAGTAAATGTTAGGGAGGGGGAGAATTAGGTAGTAGCACACAGCGATGAACTGACATGAACCAATATCTGCCAGGCCATGAGATAGAGAGAGAGAGAGAGAGAGAGAGAGAGAGAGAGAGAGAGAGAGAGAGATGTGATTACATTTAGGAGTATAAGTAATGTGGTGAAAAGTCTGTAAAGGAGCTGCAGTAATGAACAGAAACCTGAGCTTGGTGTAGCATAGAGCAACAATATTAAAACAGTCTGTAAAACTGTTACCAAAAGCTTGCATGAAGAGAAATGTTTTAAAAATAGATTTGAAGACAGAGAGTGTGTCTGAGTCCCAAACAGTAACAGGAAGGTTATTCCAGAGTCGTCACCCTGCTGTGTTAGTCCAGTAGACAGAAAGTGTGCAGCCAGCATGATGAGTCTGGCTGGAGAGCTTGAGGTCCATCTCAGATGTGGTGGCAGCCTCACCTCACACCATAACACTCATTACTCGAAACTGGGACTTTACAGGAGACAGCAAAAATACTTCTAACTTTGAATGGAAGTCAATGTAAAAAGATTCTATTCCAGTTCATTTAGAGCTATTGGTCCAATTCTTAAATTCACATTATGGAGAAAATTAAAAATGGATAAAAAAGGAGGTGCATGGTTTTCACTGGACAGCGACGATATAGACATGCACACACACACACACACACACACACACACACACACACACGTGGGACAAATCTATATGCTTCATAGGAAGTCAATAACCACACAGGCAGTTAAACAGATGCTGTTTTTATTATTAATAATGTTTCTGCTGCTGGTAGATCAGTGACCTTGTGATGTGATTAATCATTAATTACAATGAGATGAGAAATATGACACACACACACACACAGTGCACGGAGACAAAAGGAGAGCACGAGCGTCTGGGAAGAGGAGGGGGTGCGGTGCAGAGGCAGGGACGGCGTGACGTCATAGACTCTCAGCTGACACACGCTTCTCCCCATGCCTCGACTGGCCAGGACACACACACACACGCCCCTCTCCTTCTTTCAGTAGGAGCGCGCGCCGTGTGCTGAGCTGGCTGCTGTAAAATGGCAGAGCGCTTTGTGAATGTGTGTGTGCGCGCGTGCGTGCGCGCGTGACGTTCGCCGTCATCCGTCCGCTACACACCACGCTCGCCTCATCCTCCGCTGCACCGCCGGACCAGACGGGACTCGGACTCGAATTCGGATTCCCCGCGATGAGCGGGAGCGCGCGGGACGCCGAGCTCGAGCCGGCCCTGCCCCGCCTCCGCTGAGCATCCCCACGGCGCGTGCGTTCATGGACTTTGTGCTCGAGCCGCATCCGGTTTCCCGATCGCTCTGGACTTCCCGGGACACTTGCAAGACACCAACCCACGCGCGCGCGCGCGCCGATCACGGAAGGTGACCGAGTGGTCTGAGCGCGCGGAAGGGAGGCAGAATGGCGCCGCGGGAAGGGCTCGTGCTGATGCTTGTCGATGCACTTGGGGGTCGCGCGACGGGAAATAACAATAACATATCATCATCATCATAGAGTGAGTGAGAGAGAGAGAGAGAGAGAGAGAGAGAGAGAGAGAGAGAGCGAGCGCGAACGCGCTCTCCGGACCTGTACCTGCTGCACGCGCCAACGAGTGACCAGACATAATCACCATCATCATCATCATCATCATCATCATCATTTTCATTATCATCCTCAACAGCTTCAGCGTCAGGACGAGCGATGGTGGCGCGCGAGCCCGCCACTGAGTGAACAGAGGGGCGCGCGAGCGCGAGCGGGCGCATGCCACCCCGCCCGACGTCTGCGCATGGCACGCGGCGACTGAGTGACTGCGCTGCGCGGACAACGCCGGGCCCGCAGCCGGGCTGACTGTCGAGCGCCTCGCGCGATGTCTGCCTCCTCCTTTCTCACCAGCCTGTCCGCTGGAGCACGCGGGCACGCGAGGCGCGCGCACCCCCGCGCGGAGCCGTCCGAAGTTCAGCGCGCGTGCTGAACGCGTTCGACTCCAGAAGCGGGTCAAACCAAACGAAACCAAACCAAACCGACCAACACAGATAGACAGAGAGAGCAAAGGGAAGACAGGAAAGAGCAAAGAAGGAGGGGGAGGAAAATGGAGCTGTCGGAGGTGCGGTGCTCTAGCGCGAGCGACGAGCTGTACACCATCAACAAGACGCCGACGAGCTCCAACGGCGCGCGTCCGAAGCGCCTGCTGTGGCAGAACGCGGTGCGCCACATTACCGAGCAGCGCTTCATCCACGAGCACGTGTCCGCCGGCAAGCCCGCCTCTCCGGACGCACAGGACGCCGGGAGGACGCCGGCGGAGCGGCACGCGCAGCACAACAACGGCGGCACCAAGGTGTTCCCCGAGCGCTCGAGCAGCGACCTGGGCTTTGTGCAGCTCGACTGCGCGCCCAGCAACTCGGAGTTCTTCCTGAGCTGGGGCTACTCGTACCGCGGCGTCATCTTCCCCACGCTGCGCTACGCCTTCAAGTCGCGCGAGCTCGAGCGCCTCTACCAGCGCTACTTCTTGGGCCAGAGGCGCAAGTCGGTGGTGGTCATGAACATCCTAGACGTGGTGACCAAGCTGACCCTGCTCGTGCTCCACCTGACGCTCGGCGCGACGCCCGTGGACCCCATCCGCGGCATGCTGCTGGGCTTCTTCACGGGCGTAGAGGTGGTCATCTGCGCGCTGGTGGTCGTGCGCAAGGACACGAGCTCGCACGGCTACCTGCAGTACAGCGGTGCGGTCACGTGGGCCGCCATGGCCACCCAGATCCTGGCCACGGGTCTGGGCTACGGTCTGCTGGGCGACGGCGTGGGCTACGTCCTGTTCACACTCTTCGCCACCTACAGCATGCTGCCGCTGCCGCTGACGTGGGCCATGGCGGCCGGCGTGCTCACCTCCGCGCTCCACGTCGCCCTGCAGGTGCTGGCGGCTGCCCACGCGCAGCTCTCCACCAATCAGGTAAGAGCCGGCCGTGGCGCGCGCGCCTGGGAACTGTCCATGGTACTGGTGGTAAGCAGGGATCCCAAGGCTCCTCTTCTGTGGCCATACTTGACTTTAGGCTTAGGTTATCTGGATCACTGTGTCAAATTCCCTGGATCTGCAAAGGGTCCTGAGTTTTAATATAAGAAAATATCCTGTAGAATTAATTTATATGGGAACAGAGAAATCCAGCTTTGTGAAATAACCACCAGGACTTTCAAAAGGGTCCTGCATTTGAACAGAAGCCAACAACAGGTTTTATATGCATTATATGAACATTAATATTAGAATTTATACAAATACAATTTTCAAATATGTGTTTTATTCATATACTGAAAGGTATTTCTAAAACTCAACTTGAAGAAGTTTGTCAATCATTAGGGTGCTGCTTAAATGTCCATATATTTAAACGTGTATGCCAGGGTAGAAAACAATTGTCATTACTAAAGAAAGGATCCTGTTGGTATAGCTTTTGGGGTTCTGTGAGTTTACTGTGAGTGTAGTTTGCTGCAGTAGCCTGACCTAAACAACTAAGTGTTTCTGAGATGCAAAATGAAACCATATGGTACGCAGTCTGAATGTGCACGATTGAATGCGTGGGTCAGCAGTGCGTGCACCCTAAAGGTGCTGAATTTACTAACTAGAAGCAGTGTCTGGGTAAAAAATGCAATTGTGGTTTTGTGTCTAAAGTACTTTTTCAGTTTAGCATTCATATCTTTTTCCATACTGTATGCAAGTTGGTGAAAATGTGGTCATTAAAAAACAGTAAAAACAGGTGGAACAGTGAGGAAAGGATTTGCCTAAATCTCTTTTGTTATGTTTTATCAACAGTTTCACCCAAACCTCACCCTAGTTTAATGCTCAAATCCTGCCATGCACAGGTCACTGTCCACTTGCTGAACATCTCTAGCCAGCTGTTCTCAGGATGCGCTGTGAGCCGACTGTTGGCAGCAACCCCAGCTAGTTTAGATGCTCATCTTTGATGTATTAGGGTATTATAATCCTACATGTTTTGTATTTCAGACTAAATTCATTCTGTTTTGAATTATGGAAACACAATCATTACAGCAGCTTGTTAACCCTCACCTTAATCCAAACATCTCATTTCTATGAAAAGACCAAGCTCAGTGCATTATGTGTTAAATACTTTTAATGTGTTTAAGAAGATTATGAATATCTGCTTACTTATTTACTTGAGTACATATTGTGTTTTAGGTCAGAGTGTTCATTATCTCATGTTTTGTGCTCAACTTTTAAGTTGAAAGAGTCAATTATAGTGTTTAAAAACCATTCAGGGTAAAATAAATGTAAACAAAGACAGAGGCAGATTGAGAGAGTGAGACGCAATGGGAGGGAGGAAGAGATACAATGTTTAATGTAGAATGCAGGGGGAGAATGGATTTGTCTGATATAGTTATCTAATAATGAAACAAACTGGGGTGCAGTTAGAAAAGTCATATGTGTTTGTCATTGTTTAATTGGTGAAATGTTTGTTTAGGGCGTTGTTGTATTAGCACAGTATTTGGGGTCCTGTTGGATTAGTGCGGTGTTTGTTTGGGCCGCTGTTGAAATGGTGCAGTGTCTGGGGCTCTGTTGGATTGATGCAGTGTTTGGGTCGCTGTTGAATTGGTGCAGTGTTAGAGACCCTGTTGAACTGATGTAGTGTTTGGGTTCCTGTTGAATTGGTGCAGTGTTTGTTTGGGGTACTGTTGAATTGGTGCAGTGTTTGGGGCCCTGTGGTATTAGTGCAGTGTTTTTTTGGGCACTGTTTGATTGGTGCCAAAATTGTTTGGGCTACTTTTGAATTGGTCCAGTGTTTGTTTGGGGTACTGTTCAATTTGTGCAGTGTTTGGTACAGTTGGATTGGTGCAGTGTTTGTTTTGGGTATTTTTAGATTGGTGCAGTGTATTTTTGGGACACTATTAGATTGGTGCAGTGTTTGGGTCAAAGTTGGATTGGTGCAGTGTTTGGGTCAAAGTTGGATTGGTGCAGTGTTTGGAACACTATTCGATTGGTGCAGTGTTTAGGACACTGTTAGATTGGCATAGTGTTTGTTTTGGGCACTTTTAGATTGGTGCTGTTTGTTTTGGGCACTTTTAGATTGGTGCATTATTTGTTTGGGACACTATTAGATTGGTGCAGTGTTTCGGTCACAGTTGGATTGGTGCAGTGTTTGTTTGGAACACAATTCAATTGGTGCAGTGTTTAGGGCACTGTAAGGTTGGTGCAGTGTTTGTTTGGGACACTATTAGATTAGTGCATTGTTTTTTGGGTTGCCCTTGTACTGGTGCAGTGTTTGTGCACTGTTGAATTGGTGCAGAGCTTGTTTGGGAAACTGATGAATTGTTGCAGTGTTAGAGGCACCGTTGGAGTGATGCAGTGGTGGAGGCATAGACGGAGTGAGGCAGTGTGTTGAGCACCGTTGAATATGTGCAGTGTTATTTGTTTGACTAATAGCAGTACGAATGATTGACTGGTTCATATATGTAGATTTGGAACAGTATTTGTTTGGTTATATATGGTTACTACAATCTGGCCAGTGCATTTTGGAATTACTTTTTTGTTTTCAGATAAACTTAAAAGAAGCAAAACAATATTAGACAGAAATATATAAGTTGAATGTACTGTTTAAATATTGTTAGATTTAAGGCCCAGGCCATATATGGAAAACATATGAACAGATTTTTAGTCAGATCTAGAGCATGTGTAGATCCACATCTACATAATACCTGCTCTGTGGTGATCCTGTGGTGTCCTGGCCATTGAAGATCAACATGAAAAGAGGACAACAAAGTATGCAGAGAAACAGATGGACTACAATCTGTAATTATAGAGTGCATCAGTATATCAGTAATAAAGGTAAAGCAGCAAAACAGCTTGTTAATCTGTAAAGTGTAAAAAGGTATACAATTAGTTATTTAGTTAGTTTAATTGCATAAACCCACATAGACATTGTACATAGACCTCATGGAGAATCACAAAACACTAATAAATATTAGAAATATTTTAACTTAATGCCAGTTAAGCCCAAGACAATATAATCAGTTCTGAGGCTGGGATCAACCTGACTATATGAAGGGGAGGATGAGGAAATGTCATTGGGCAGGAGGCAATTGTGCAAGTCTCTGACCAGCATGGGGGAAATGTCACAATGTGTGCAGCAATCAGCCAGCATGGAGCCTGCCACCATCATACTGCCCCTATAACCCAGCCAACCTCATCACTTCTCTTTAATTTACAGAACTCTATGCTTAACAGCCTGGTTGGTCAAAGCTTGTGTACATTGTAATCTAAGACAGTAGCCATGTTTCCATTCTAAAAATCAAATTCAATTTACACAACAAATTCTCATTAGAGGATTATGGGAAATAGGCTGCATTTCTGGCAACTGTGTAGTTGAATCAATATGTTGCATGAAAAAAATAATATTACAGGAAATAAGAGGAGCTGCATGACATCAATTGTAATAGTAATGGGAAGTATGTTGGACAAAATTCCCATTTAAACTAATGTTATTAAAGCATCTCAAAAGATTACAATTTTGTGGTTTTTTTGGTCATAAATCCTTGTTTCTACTCTAATTGTCCGGGACCACCACAGTGCAGGTATTATTGTTTGATCAATGTAAGTAGTTATTGTGCAAGAGATGCCTTGGCTTGTTTGTTCATGGTTGAATTGTTCTCAGATAATGACATTTTACTGCACATAGAAGATGTTAGCCTGTTGCTGAAGTACTAAAAACCTGGAAGTTTAAAGTGGCAGCACTAAACTGTCCACTGTCCAAGTGATATTGTTATTTTCCTTCATTTTTTCAAATGTGTGAGTCTTGTTGACCTTGGTGTACACTCGTTTAAATTAACACAAGTGTATTAGATTAAACCTTGTTTAAAAGGTGAAATGAAAGTAGAGCAAAATAATAAAGTTAGTAAGAGAGACTAAAGCAGGGGGAATTTCAAGGCAAAAACTGTTAAAAGTGGCAGGTGAACAATTAGAACCTGAACATGAAATCATAACCGAAACAAGGCCCAGCATATATTTGGGAAACTGAACCTGATGTAAACAGTCATGTCCCACAGGGTTTAGACTAACATTTCAGGCTCTATTAAGTGTACTCCCACTTCATCTCAGGAACAGGCTTGATAATTAGCTGATTAGTTGGCTCAGGTGTATTTGGAGCTGGGGAAGTATCAAAATATAGAAGGCAGTATAACTGACTACTTTCTACTCTGCCCACCCGTCACTATGCCCCTGCTCGGCACCACATAATATGCAGTTTTTGAATATGCTGAAAGGGCAGGAGACCAATAGATTTTAAGGGTGGATATACTCTTTATGTTTTGGTCAACTGGTTGATTTGCTTTAGCACTGCGAACTGTAGCTGGGTGTTTGAGAGTGAATAGCTCAGTGGGGAATATACAGTACTCTGTATTTAATGAGAACATCTTTGAGTTTATTTATATTTTGCTGGTTTGCACTGGTTAAAACATGCTGCAGTGCGAATGTGATTGATCAGAGTTTGAGCGAGGCAAGATTGTGGGTGCCAGAGAGGTGAGGCATTCCATTTCTGAAGTTGTTTGAGCACAGTGTTGTATGTGTACAGGAAATATATGAAAAAAGGCATTACCACTCACAGTGGACAGTGCAGTGAGCGCAAAAATGTACACTTAAACTTAGGCTAATTTTGCGGGATTTTCATTGTTTGACATACTTTTATTCACCAAAAAATTAGAAAGGCATTTATAAAAGAAAGTCAAGCATACCAAACAGATATTTTCAGAAGATACTAGGCTACTCAAATTTGTCTTCTCTGGACTTTTATTCTGTAATTTGAACACTGTGTGAGCAAAGAAATAGAACAAACAGCTCATCATTTTCCTCTGAAATCCAATTTGGGTCAGTAACATTATCAGCCCCACCCCCTCTAACTGATCAGTCAGAGTCTGCATGCAGGTTGAGCATGTACACGTGGACCTTTTGCATTTAAATTTTTAGGTTTTTAGCTGTTTCCCAAGCTGATTTACTGGCTGATAATTAATCACACCATCTCTACAGGTCTTGTAGTTTGTTATATGTGTCTCATGTCTGTAGATTTCTGAGTTCCTCAGTCATGAAGCCTAGAAAATGGCTGGTAACTGGCCACAAAGTGCGGATCTCAGGATCAAAGAGTTACAGAGCAACACTAGCGGCCTTTTAGCCTCGACTACTTTCTCTGTGTTTTTCAGTGGTCTGGATTAGTGGCCGCTGGTCATCTGGATGTAATCAAAAGTGGGTAATTTCATCATTGATTGTGGCCAACGGTCACAGTAAAACAATGGTCCTGTGGGATCAGTGTGCTGGCTACAGCAGTCACACAGAATCACCTACTCCATTATTACTGCAGTGGCATTAATGTCCCAGCTGCAGCCCTTGCCCAGAATGCATAGAACCACATTAACATGCTGGCTGCCAGCCTACTCCACATTCCTATAATAGTGCCAATATACTGACTATGGCCGTTGTCCACAATCGCTAGCGTAACCTTAACATGTTGGCTGCCACCTAAACCACATTTATATACTGGCTATTCACCACAATTGCCTACAGTCTATTGTGATTTCAATAAATAATTGATGTAGACCGTTTGTGCTGTACACCTATGTGATGTATGCTACATCCCCGGCAATAGCATATTATTGACAGTGACTGAAGTACTTCAGTTCTGATCAGGATTCCCTTATTCAGGAGGGGCTATGATGTTGCTGCAAACATTTCTATTTATAGCTTTTCAGATGCATCTACACAGGGGTCCTGTTTCTGGAGCAAGATATTGGTATAGATGAAAAAGCTGAACTGGGTACTGTGGAGAACAGTTGTGTTGCATAGTGTGCATGACAGTTAGCACATTTTGAGGACAAAAATAACAACCTGCAAAGTCAGGAGTAACAAAATAACACTAACTGTGCATAGAGCTATAGTGCATTTTAGGGCAGATAAGAGTTTAACTCTTAGAACCCAAGATCTGCACTTTGTGGGGAGTTACATGCCATTTTCTTGGCTTTCAGGATCAGAGTAATATACAGACATGATACACACATCATTACAAACTACACTTAATCTATCTAAACATTGGGTGATGATTTATCAGTGGACATTCAGTTTTTGTTTTTGTTTTTTATGGACCATGGTCAATTATTTTGAAGAACGTATCATTGTATAATACCTTCAAATAATTGTTGCATTTTCATCTAAATTTATTGTAGCCCTTATTAGGAAAACATTTTGATCAAAAAGGTCATATTCATACAGGTATTTCAATTCTGTTATTTTTTACATTGCAAATGACAATATCTGATATGTGTGATTGTCTCCTACAAATACTTTAAAAATCCCACAAAAGTTCTAAAGTTTAAGTTAAACTTAAAAATTTCAAATGTGTATTTACATACATATACAATTCAGAAACTGTGATATATCAATATATCAGGTATGTATTACCCCATGTCCTGATAAGATATAATAACAAAACCTCATGTGTGTTAGCAGTGGTGTGGTATGTGTGTGTGAGAAAGTAAAAATAGCATGCGTGGGAGGACGATATGGAAAAGGCTCCTCTGACTCACACTTGCCCGCATGCCTTCGTTCTTCTCTTTTTCATTCGTTCCCTGTTTTATCGTACCCCCTCTTTCCTTTCTCTTCACCATGTGAGTTCCTTTCTCAGAAACAGACAGAGCAGACAGAACACACACCCACATGTGTCCACCAACACACATTTGGATTCATTATTTTTGCACCAAGGTCTCGCTGTCTTGGCACTATGTGGATACAGCGTGAGTAGATGCTTCTGGGCAGCACAGATCAATAAACCTTCAGCTCTAAAAATAAGAAAAGTCACAGAAGTTCTTGGCAGTGATGCCTTATAGAAAGAACGGTCCTTAAAATAAGAAATGTAAGTGTTAAGAACCTAAACTATTTTAAGGATGTTCTTTGAGTCATACATTCGGACCAAGAAACACTGAGAAACCTTTATTTCTGTGACTGTAGTTGTTTTCAGTTGTATATTTATAGAGCTAGATAATACTGTAGAAGAGTGTTAGGGTGCTTTCACACCTAACTTGTTTGGTCTGGACTTTTGGTCCTTTCGGTTTTGTCTGCTAGCTGGCCTACACTACATTCCGACAATGGCATTAACAGTCACTAGCACAGCGATAACTTGCTGGCTGCCGGCCTACGCCACATTCCTCCAGTGGTGTCAATGCGCTGGGAATGACCATTTTCCACAGTTGCTAGGACAGCTGTAACTTGCTGGCTGCCAGCCTACACCACATTCCTACAATGGTGTTAATGTGCTGGGTATGACCATCGTCCACCATTCCTAGCGCAGTTTGTTCTGACCAAAGGACCAGAATTTGGTCCAACCTAAAGAGGTGTTCTTGGTCCAGATCAGCTGAACCGGTTTGTTTGCAATGTGAAAACATTTTTGGATTGTTTAAAATTTCAGACTAATTACAGGAAGTTGAGGCCGTCTATTGTCATAAATCAAACAATAGAAGATGAAAAAGAACAACTTTGTGCCAAAATCAGACTCCCCTTTGCATGTACACATATCACCCAGCAGAATGGGTGCAGTGGGCGATACTCATTTATAAACTGTAACTAAAGGAATCCAAGGGTAATCTGCCACACTCACTCTGCCACACAACACACATGCACTCAAAGGCAGTTGGATTCTGGCAGGGAGGCAGACCTTGGCACAACACCGCGACAGACAAAACCATCTGCAATGACAATGTGTCAGAGGTTCACCCCTCTCCAAACCGGTCAGTGTCATGTATATGGAGAAAGAGCCAGTGTAGGAATGATGACAGGACAGTAAGAAACAGTAAACTGTTTAAACTTTTGAACACCAGGATAATTTTGTGGGGTGTTTTTTTAGTTAGACTTTAATTCACCAAAAATTAGAGAAATATATACATAGGAGACAGTCACATGTACAAGACATTGTTATTTTCAGGAGATCCTACACTACTCTAATTTGTTTTAATTTGAAATGTAAAAATTAACAGAATGTATGAATTTAAACATTTTGATCAAACATTTACAAGCATCTACATTTTTTTTAGTTCTATAATCACAGATTGTAAACCATCTACTGTATTTCTCTGCATACTTGGTTTTTCTCCATCCTGTTCTTCAATGGTCAGGACCCCACAGAGCAGGTATTATGTGGGTGGTGGTTTTGAAATCAAGGATATTTATAAGGGTTTATTCTGCTTTTGTTAAAGTAACTGTCCAAACAATGCTTTTTCCTAGATTTTAGAGCATTGCTGTGAGGATGTGATTGAATTCAGCAATAAGATCATTAGCAAAGTCAGGACATTGGATGATCACCAGCCCACCTCATCCTCCTCAGGTGATGCAAAAAGTACTGGATGGCGCTCCATCATTCTAGAGAACACAGTTCTACTATTCTATGAATATGAAATATTTCATCTTATGAATGAAACTTGACCACTGTTTTAATTGTTCACGAGAATAAAGTTTATTGAATGAATTATTATTTATTATATATTTATTTATTATGAATTATAAATAAATATATTAGCAATCTAAGACCTCTAAGACCTTTGTCTGCCTTTGTCAGAGTTTCAATTCCTAGAGTCATATAGGGAAGAAACAATACCCTGTGGGTTCCTCAAAGAGTTAAACAGATTTTGTACCTAAAAATGTTCAGAGCGCCTCTTTTGTCTGCAGCCACAGCATGCTCCACTAAGTCCTGGGAAAACATCATTAATGAGCAGCACTTTAAAATATTGCATTAATTAAGATTAACCACTTTTGCATTTCATCTCGGGTACTGATTGTGCTGTGCTCATTTCTAAACTAGACTGTCTCTCAATGGGATTTCCCTGCAAGATGAGCAAAACAGCAATTATTAAAAGTGTTAGCTCTTAGCAATGTTAAACTAATTTAAAGTCTATTTTTGGACTTCAATTCAATTTTTGGACTAATTTTGCTGCTCATTTCCTGACATTGTGTACTGCTGTTCTGTGGTTTGGATTAATAGCCAAAGTGATTAAACTGACTGTGGAAGTGATTAAATATTTGGTTATGGGTCAGTAGTCAGAGCTGTTGTTCAGTTGATCACTTCATCAATAATGCACTCATCGGAGTGGAAGAATCTGACAGTTAATCAGTCACATTTACAATTAACATCAGACCTCAGACTCTGCTGAAGGTTGGGAGGGGTGCTCAGAGCAGTTTTATATTGTTGTACAGACAGATTTCTTAAAACTAATGCTGTTGGCTTGCTTTTGCTTGATGATATGGCCTCATGAAAACCTTTTCCGGACAGCCTAGAGAATTTGTATGGATCAGCAAAAAAGCAAAACCATCTGACATATGTTCACTATCTGTACATATGTCATGTAACACTGACTTATAGCTGCTGATGCTTGGGTCCTCCTGAAACTGGGGTGTGATGAGACTAAGAACTAGTGAAATTAAATGACAACAGACAGTTACTCTTACTCTGATTTGGATCACGAAAAAAATGAGATTGGTTTTTTGGCATCTTGGACTATACTAAACCTGTTCATTCATTCCAGCCATGTGTGTAATTGTGATGCATGATGTACATTGGCAGGGCTGAACATTTGCATAAAGCTGTATGATTTGTAGGGTTGTGTATTGCCTAGAACAAACCAGTGTTACAATTCAGTATACTGTGATATACACTGATCAGCCATAACATTATTGACCACCTCCTTGTTTCTACATTGTCCATCAGCCTCTCTTACCATGCAGAAGCAGTTTGTAGTTCTGTATTTACAGACCATCGTCCATCTATTTCTCTGCATCCTGTTCTTCAATCATCAGGACCACCCAGGATCACAGAGCAGGTATTATGTGGGTGGTGGGTCATTCTCAGCACTGCAGTGACACTGAACCCCACTAGGTAGGGGTTTCTAGCAGTGTGGGCAGTGAGTCCACACTGCTGTGTGATTCACTCATACCAGCACAACACACACTAACACACCACCACAATGTCAGTGTCACTGCAGTGCTGAGAATGACCCACCACCCACATAATACCTTCTCTGTGGTGGCCCTGTGACTGATTCTCACAACACATGTAAACACACACACACATACACACACAAAACTATTTTCACTCCACTCCAGCAGCACTACTGTGACCGATCCACTCGTACTTGTACTCTCCACTTGTGGACAGTAGCATGTATTATGTGGGTGGTGGGTCATCCCTCAGCAGTGACACTGATATGGTGGTGGTGTGTTAGTGTGTGTTGCGCTGGTATGGGTGGATCAGACGCAGCAGTGCTGTGTGTCCACTCACTGTCCACTCTATTAGACACTCTATTAGATACATTGCTCCACCTTGTATATATAAAGTCAGAGACAGAAGCTAATCTGTTTTTGCACAGACTGTGTTGGTCATCCTCTAGCTCTTCATCAGTGCTCACAGGACACCATTGCCTGGATAATTCTGGTTGGTGAACTGTTCTCTCCCAACAGTGACTCAGAGGGGTTCAAACACTTCAGCAGCACTGCTGTATCCACTCATACCAGCGCAACACACATTAACACACCACCACGTCAGTTTCACTGCAGTGCTGAGAATGACCCACCACCCACATAATACATGCTCTATGGAGGTCTATAGGTGGAGAGTATGAGTATGAGTGTGTTGGACACAGCGGTGCTGCTGGAGTGGAGTGAACAAAAAATCAATACTGAAACAGTTTTGCAAAACATATTATCATTATATTATTGGACACCCCAGATGATTAGACAATTTGTAACACCCAGCTGAAGTAAACAAAACTCTAATTGTTCTGATGAAGGGATTCTGAACGGGCCTCAGGCATTGAGGGAAAACACAAACACACACACACACACACACACACACACACACACACACACACACACACACACACACACACACACACACACAAAAACTCATGTGCAATCATGTGAACAGTTACAATATCTTGCCATCATACATCACACACACAAACACACACACACACACACACACACACACACACACAAACACACGTCTCTCCAACTATAGGAACTTTATAGACTTCTTTAATACAGGGATTGTTTACACTGAGATAAGTAACACATACACATTTATGCAATGAGGAAAATATATACATATACACATATACAAGATGTAGATTATATCTGCCCATTATCATCATGGCATGTTAGATCCTTTACTTCTGGGGAACCTTGTGAAAATTTCTATATTTTTTTATTTTAATAGATATTATAAAATAGAGCAACAAATTTCACACACACACGTACACGGCAACAAAAATACCCCAATCCTCTGAGACTTTTGGAGTAGCAGGTGCATAGACATGTCTGGACTTGTGTGTGTGTGCGTGTGTGTGTGTGTGTGTGTGTGTGTGTGTGTGTTTTGCCCTGTAAGATGTAAGTGTTTTAATGGGTAATGATTGCATCTGGTTACAGCACACTCCTTAGAGAGTGTGCTGATGTTTTGGAGTGTATTTTTGAAGATCTTCTCAGTGTATTGGAAACATGGCGGAACTGCATCATCCTGTTACTATTAAAATGACAAAATCCTTGGAGAATTTGTTTGGAAGTTCAGTTCAAAAAACAATTCTTAAGGATGAAACCTGTTGAAAGTAAATACATTTAAGACATTTAAGACATTTCTCAGTTACATCCAAATATAGTAGCCTGAAGATGGTCTAGGACACTTTAAGAAAATTAAAATAGGTTCATACAGAGGAAGCTGAGAAAAGTTGTCATAGGCACCTGTGAGAAACAGAGCATTATGGAATGAATGAGGTTTTGGGCGATATTTACAGTATACCAAATCAAAAACATGTTTTCCATATGCTGACACCAGTATACCAGTAGAAACTGACATTTAAAGCTGGACTGTGGATCTGAATGGCAGACTCCATCATACATACCATACATCACACATATAGACATGATTTTCATGTTCTTACACACCAACTAAACCTGGTGATTAATGGTTGAGTTTATCCAGAGCTGAAGTTCCCTACCCTAGTTTTAAAATTGGTATGTGGCCTTAGGAAGTCTTTCAGAGGCAGCTTGCTTAATATCAGTACTAGATAACAGATACCAGAATAAGCCAGTAAATGTGGGTCAGTTAACCTTGTGTGAGTGGGTGCCCCCATTAGGCATCTCACTAAGAATGTCTGTAGTTTCTGCCACTCTGTTAACATTACCCAGCCATGTGCTCATCCATTTTTTTCTGTGTCACCTCCCTGTTTCCTAGAATCACTTGTACGTATTTAGTTATCATTATCTAGCTACACCCCTCTTGTTATCTTTGTCAGGTGTTCATTGTTCTGTCATGTCATATCTTGTGATGGTCTTGCCTGTTAGCATATGGATGAGGTGGTTTACCCATCACCATACACACAGTGCATATAATCACTCACTCATGTGGTCTGTGGTGTACATATGGATGGAAGGGACATGTCCCTCACAATATTATGGGAGTAAAGATTTGTCCTTATCAATATTTAAGTGAACTCGTTTACATTATATTTAATGCTTGTGTGCAAAAACATTCATCAAAAATGAAATTTGTTTAGAGAATAACATATTAAAATAACCAGTAGTTGGAGATTTAGAAATCTGAAAGGTGTGCAATTCAGTTTTTGCTGTTTGTTTTTAAGAATTTATTTTATATGATGTTGGTTACTCACAACATTGCCTGGGAGACAGCATTTTGTTGTTGCTTGCTTATTAGTTAGCTAAGTAATGTACAAGAATGCTTATTTAGTTACTGAACATGAGTGACATCATTTTCTATACTAAGTCTGTACTACATCATAGAGAACCACTGAGGTTTCTCTCTGGATTCTAGCCTAGGCTACTAGCTGAGGATATCTAAGGGAACAGCAAAGAACTTTTGTAAGTTCATTCCCACACCCCTGCTTTACTCCATGTTTTTGTTTTTTTTTTTTTGTTTCCTTTGGCCACACATTAAGGCTGGGAGTCCATTTCCAAAACTGATTCTCTGATTTGTGATTCAAGAAATTAAAGTTTAGGACTTTACTGTCACTGCCTAGAGAATTTTTTTTTTCTGAAAGCAGACCACTTGGTCAACTGTGTTTTTTTTTTTTTATCCAAGTAGAAAACAAAAGCATCTCCTGTGAGACTTCTGCCCACCTGGCAGAGCTTATAGAGGATCAATTTAAGTAGACCTTGATAGTCAGATATGCTCATTTATCTACTGTAGCTCCCAAAATTGCCTTGCTAATGTCAGATATATCATATAATTGAACTGAATTAAACTGTCATCTTGTGTCTCTGAAGGGAGAAGCATTAAGTTAATCTGTCATGTTCCTCTCATGGACTACTGAGCATATTGATAGATGGGGCCATGAGCGTGTAAATGATATAAATTCCAGTAAACAGTACTCAGCATGTAAGAACCCAGTTTTTTAATCACTTTTTTCTTAATCTCATGGTCTCTAGGCCAATTTGCAGGATCTTTTTGAAGTGTGGCATACATTTATTCTGTATTTACATTGTTTAGTATTTATAATAGCCCGTCACACTTGCCAAAATTTTGTTATTTTTAGAAGAAAATAAGCTTAAGCTACTTAAATTTGTCTTTGTTATGTAAATATTAATGGAAATCACTGACATCATCAGTCCTGCCCACTGTGACTGGTCAGTCAGAGTCTTCATGCCAGTTGAGAATGTAAAGAGGAATAAACATAGACTGGATACCTTCTTCAGCAATTAAACAGGGATTTAATCCAGAGGGAAACAAATGAATTTTAGCTGTTTTCTGAGCTCGATCTCAAGTTCAAGAGTTAACACAGCCTCCTTTATTGATTTTCATAACTTGGTTAAGCTTTTAATCAAAGTGTTTACCAATGATTGACTGGATTGAAACTACAGCATGCAAAGTAACAAAAGCTTCCTCTGCCTTATAGTAGATCTGTTGTAAGAAGTATTAATCACAAAATAGAGAGTATCACACTGAAGTGCACTAATGGAACTTAGTATTAAATCATTGTAAAACATAGCTATGTTTCTTTAAAAAAAAATCTTTACTTGGCAAAACACTTAAGACAACACCATCAAACAGTAACCCTTCAGGGTTTCCAGTCCACTTATACTACCCTCAAGTAACCCTCATGTTCCGAATCATGGATTGGTTTACAGTTTAATTCATTTTACAGCCCTGTTTCCAAGGCTTCTAAGGCATTACATATTGATCCCATCTTTGGAAACTCTCTCTCTCTCTCTCTCTCTCTCTCTTTCTCTCTCTCCCTCTCTCTCTCCCTCTCTCTCGCTTCCCTCAGAGCACCCATTTCTGCCTCTCTTCTCATGTATTTCACACTTAGAGTTTCTTTCAGTTCAGATGCTGCTTTTGATCTTTCTATTTTGAGCTGAAGAGAAACACACACAGACTTTAACCCTCTTAACACTCTTAACCGTCTCTATACGTCCCTTGTCCTAAGGGTCAAAAATGACCCTGGTGCCCTGGTGGCCCTGGTGGTCTACAGTTTTCATGGAAGCGTGAACAAAGGAGATGTTTCATTTTATGTAATACTGGGGTCATAAGAAAAATGTTATCTAGAGAATTTTCCCTGCTGTTAAACATGGTGGTGGGTCATGTATAGGGATGTGACAGGGCTGAGGAAAATCTGCATCCGTCGTATTAAAATTTTTTAGCTACAAATCCATCAAATTTGAATGTGAATGCGGTTTTGGTAAACACGGGCCAAGAACACCTGAGAAGCCCATCTGTGCATGTATTTTTGTATTTTTTCAACACAAATATATGATACTTAAACAGGCCATTAGCCACAGGCAGTCACGGACTCACAGTGTACCAACACTTCCTCCAGTGTCGTTTCAGTGGGTCTTAAACGTGAACCTGAGGCTGGAACAACCTTGCCTTTTGGCGTTGATTGATCCAACTGCAAATCTGCTAACTCACTTCGTCTTCGGCTTGGGATAACCGTGGACCAGGCCGTGACCGCAAATGAGTGTACAGTGCTGACGGTGAATATCTGCGATCTTTAGCTTTACTATCGTCAACAAAGTGCAGTTAAAAAAACTCCCACACGACACTTTTCTTACCACATTTGGCCATTTTAATTATTTATTTATGTAAAGCGGAAGTATAAAGTAAACAACGTTCACATGCAGTATCTAATAGATGACCTGTAGTGTCTAAAAATCAGCGTGTATGAAGAACCTAGAACTAGCTGTGTAAAATGGTGTCAGAATTAGTTGTATTTATTGTGTTTCTGCTTGTCAAAAGTCAATTTTGCTGTTTTATATGCCAGCGGCAATTTCAAATCCCGCATTCGATGAAAATTGGCCCTAAAACATCCGTCAAATTTGAATTTCCTAAAAGTAGTCGAAGTTCTAATGTCATCGAATTCGAATTCAAACTTCGTCACATCCCTAGTCATGTAGAGCCTTTTGAACCCATAGAAGTCCTCGATGACATATGTGTGACCAGTCCATTTTTAAAGATGTGAAAACTTTCTTACAGTGCTTTGTGTTTCACGTGAACTCATGATGTCCCTCAGTGACATGTACTGAACATGTGGATGGATATGTCACAGGATGGTGTGTAAATGTGTGAACATCTCATTTATAAAAGCCTGGTGTGTTTGGTCAGCTCATTTTAAACATTTGAAATCGTGTGTTTCAACACATTTAACCGTTCAAACTCTTTAATAAAATATATTATGGGGAAATACAATGAAATCTATGAAACTGGTGTTGTGATATAATAGGGCATCTAAAAAAATATAATATACATTAAAACAGTTTTAGAAAGTACAGGATTTGACCGTCAAGGCCTTGGGAATGTTGCTGTAACCTTACCTCTTTGGTACTGATTTGTAATTTCATTCAAAAAGATAAACTGTCAGATTTTATATTTTAAGTGAAATACTTTATAGCACATGAACATCAAAAATCCAGTTCCTTAAATTATTCATATATTAAATTTTGAATCTGAATAAACTACTTATGAGACAGTATCAACATTAAAACAAAAAAGTAAAAAATGTTTCTTTAAATGTAAAGATTATAAAATATATTACAGTTTACTTTTTTAATTATTATTTAAAATATTTTTACAATATTAAAATTTTTTGAGATGCACTAGTATTTGTTACATTTGAATATTATCCTAAAAATATTAATAGAATTAATTTTTCCCTCATTGGGAGAAACTAATGAGCTGTTCAGTTAATTTAACCAAATTGGTTATTTTGATCAATATTCACTACTGGGTCTGGGCTCTAATGGGTTGAGAAAGGAGGAATCAGTCAGTGATCCAAGAATGGATCATTCTGCCTCCATTCACACTCTCATGTACGCACTATGGAGAGGGCATAGACTTAGCACTTCATGGGGTGTCCTAATTTTTTCACATTGTGTTTTTCACATCATATATTATATGGTATAATCGTATATCACCATTTAACCCAAATATATTGTGATATGGTATTTGGTCCTTATCGTACAGCCCTAGAGCAGACCATACAAGATGGACTAGGTTTCCACATTGACTTAATAATACTGACTTCTCGCCTGTGGTTCTTACAGACATATTTGTCACTGTTTAGCCGAAAGGACATCAAACAGACATGGCTAATTAACTTGGTCAATAAGGCTTTCTTTAAAACTCCAGTATATGGATGCTCCTGAGTGCCTGCAATGCCCCTATTGTTTTTGTACGTACCTTGTGTATGTGTCACATTAATTTTGGAGGCACTGGTTAACAGCAAGTATGTTACTAGCAATTGTGTTTTTTTAATGTTTTTTTAATCTCTCTCTCTCTCTCTCTCTCTCTCTCTCTCTCTCTCTCTCTCTGTCTGCAGCTCTGTGCACAGGTGTTGTTGTTCATATGTATGAACACAGCAGGGGTGTTTATCAGTTACCTGGCGGACCGCGCCCAACGCCAGGCCTTCCTAGAGACACGCAGGTGCATCGAAGCCCGTCTGCGTCTGGAGACTGAGAACCAGAGACAGGTGTGTGTGTGTGTGTGTTTTGGATATTTCTATGGATTGGAAACATTACTGGGTGGCTCAGTATATCACTTCTTAAAGGTTATCACAGTCTGGCTTTTGCACTGATATTGCGAAAAGCTGCAATATGTTAATGAGATAGAAATGTTAATAAGATAGGAACTGGGAGTATCATGATTAGTGATGGATGTTCCTGGTTGGTGTTTCAAACAAGAACGATGTCTGAGTCCTATAAACTTTGCTCCCCTTGTCCTAAAGAGCCAAATGTTCATGACCCATTGCTGACATAGATGTGCAAATACACACACACACATACACAGCTTGTTTAGTCCGTATAAGAGTTGCAGACTTGGCCATTTAAGAAGTTTGCTCTGCTGTTAAACATGGTGGGTCATCTTTGAGGCTTAACACAACACAAGTGTTAGTATATCAGAAAACATTGCACAATTGTAGCAGCATAGCCACTGATCATGATCATGATATGGTGCTTTTATATTCATTACATGTAAATTGCTATTTCAAACATTTTTTGTTTCCTTTTTGAAATCTTTTTTCTATTCAAATGTTTTCAGATACACTAGTATGTACATATATTGTTATTTATCAAATTTGAAAATAATGAATGTATTTTTTATTAGAATGTTATAAAAATTTAATAACATTTGTAATTTCATTCAAAAAGATAAAGACGATCATAATCATGATATGGTGCTTTTGCCAAATTGTTCAGCTCTAAACCACAATAGCACAAGAATTAAGATGCCAACACACCCTGAGTAGAAACACATGCACACACACACACACACACAAAAAATTCTGGCAGCACAGGCTCCACTTGACTGGCAAATGAATCCCTCTTCACCAAACAGCCTGAGAGCTCTCTCTGAAAGAGAGAGAGAGAGAGAGAAAGAGAGAGAGAGAAAGGGAATATTCCCTAAGGAGTCTGCAAACCTTTTCCTTGGTACTCTCCTGTCTCACTCTTTCTCATGAGATTGCCCTTCTCATCTTTAAATCAATTACTTTACCTTCTCTCACCCGCAGGAAAGGAATTCCTGGAAGAGGGATGATATAGCAATATGCTCTGTGTGCGTGCGTGCGTGCGTGCGTGCGTGCGTGCGTGCGTGCGTGTGTGTGTGTGTGTGTGTGTGTGTGTGTGATTATTATTTTGAGGTAGGCATGGGGATTGGAATGGACCATTGCATTCCAAAGTAGAGAAAGTAGAGAAAAGTGAGAGTAGAGAAAGAGTCACTAGCTATTTTCCCAAAATTCCAAAAATTCTTCATAAAAAGTAAAGATTCAGCTTGACTGGCCAAGTCTTAAATATTCAATTCCATTCCCATCAAATGTATAGTACTGGTATAGACACATATATACAAACTGTGTGGAAGTTATTCACAGCAAGTGTACATGGCAACAAATTCAGAATTCATGAATACCGTGGGGCAAATAACTATTTGATACACTGCCTATTTTGCAAGTTTCCCACCTACAAAGAACACCTACAAAAATAGAAATAGAAAATTTAAAACTTAATATTTGGTACAGAAACCTTTGTTTGCAATTACAGAGGTAATTGAGAGCAATTAGAGAGATGTTTCCTGTAGTTCTTGACTAGGTTTTGCACACACTGCAGCAGGGACTTTGGCCCACTCCTTCTTACAGATCTCCTTCAGATCTTTCAAGTTTTGGGGCTTTCAGTGTCATTGGACAACACTGAGTTTCAGCTCCCTCCAAAGATTTTCTGTATGGTTCAGGTCTGGAGACTAGGTAGGCCACTCCAAGACCTTGAAATGCTTTGTATGGAGCCACTCCTTAGTTGCCCTGGATGTGTGTTTTGGGTCATTGTTATGCTGGAAGACCCAGCCATGGCCTGTCTCCAGTGCTCTTACTGAAGGAAGGAGGTAATTGACCAAAATCTCACGATACATGTCCCCATCCTTCCTCCCTTCAATACATCCTGTCCCCTTTGCAGAAAAGCAGCCCCAAAGTATATTTCCATTCATGCTTCACAGTTGGGATGGTATTCTTGGGGTTGTATTCATCCTACTATTCTTCTACTTTGAATCTTTGAGACTGTGGTCCCTGCTTTCTTCAGGTCATTGATGAGGTCCTCCAACCTTCATCACTGTGTGCTAGTCAGAAATATTAATTAGACGTGCACACACAGTCACCAAGACTGCACTGCCAAAACATAAGACCCACCCTAAATGTCACCAATGTCATAATTCCATTCAGTGAATGTAGAAACCAGGGGTGGTAATAATATTGTCATAATATTTGACCTTGTATATTTTTTGCTATCTCAAAAAACTCTTGAATCTCTGTTTTTTGCCATCCTGAAGGAAAATGTCATTTCTTATCTTCTGATGAGAAGTAAAGCAGATCTCAGTATTGTTCCACTGGTGTCTGAAATCTTTCTCCTCAACCTCCCTTAGGAAAAAAGATACCATCATCAGATCTCTTCTGCTCTGATGGACTCCTGAAATATTTCTGAGATGTAGAAGATGAGTAATTTAAAAATGACCCAGGGGTTGTTCCTCAGGAGATGAATTTCAGGAATAAAGAAACTCAGATATTTTAACTGCTGACTGCCTTCCTCCAACATTGGCATTATGGTGTTAGTGTGCTGCTACAGTGCCAACACAGTTTTAGGACATTGGTGGTATTAGCCTTGGTAGTAAGCCACAAGATAAAGCACTGGTTTGAATTTATCAGACACAGCAGTGCTGCTGGAGTGTTTAAACCCTTCGGCATAACTGCTATACTTAGAATACCAGAAAAATCTAGCCAACAGCTTACTATAGGAAGCATCTTAATAAAGATCTTATTATTCTTAATAAAGAATAAAAAACATGTTATATGAATCTTATTGAGATCAGTATGACCAAAAACTAAGTCATCTGTGAGATATTATGTAAAAAACAAAGGTTCATTCCTCAGGAGCTGAATTTTATAAATATACAAAGTAAGAGGAGATCTTAACTGCCCACCGCCTTCCTCCAACATTGCTGCTGTGGCATTGGTGTGCTGGCTATAGTGCCAACACAGTGTTAGGATGTTTGCAGCATTAGCCTTAGTAGTAAGCCACAAGATAAGCACTGGTTTCAGTGGATCAGACACAGCAGTGCAGCTAGAGTGCTTAAACCCCTCCTTTTCACTGCTGGACTGAGAATAGTCCATCAACCAGAAATATTCTGCTAACAGCATTCTGTGGACAGCATCCTAATAAGGATCTTATGCTTGTCTTATATGAATCTTATTTATCTGAGACTGAGTCTGACCAAAAAGAGAGAGTTCTTGGCCATTTTAATCAGCTTGTTGGTCTTTGCATTGTGTCAAATGTTATTGATGAATGGACCATAAAAATGTGCAAAATTGGAACTCTTTGACTTTCACATCCACTGAAAGTTAAGCAGTTTTTGTGCCTTCTCCTTTAAAATATCTTGGGGATACAAGGTTTTTGCATGACAACTATGATATGCTATCAGAGTCCCAGTACAAAATAAATATGTTGGGACAGTAATAATCATGCACTTGCCCTTGACACCTTAGATGCAGAGGAAATTTATCATACATGTCCTCTACATACTGTCCTTCACAACTCCATTATGATTTACTGGGCAGCTGTAAACACAGGGTGAGAGTGTGTGTAGGTGAGTGTGTTTTTGTGTGTGTATGCTATTAAGATATGCATTTGAAAATGAATGGCTGGTAAACTGTGTTACTGTTGTCCTTGTGTCAGGAGCGGCTGGTATTGTCTGTGCTGCCCCGGTTTGTTGTGCTGGAGATGATTAATGACATGAGTAATGTGGAGGATGAAAACTTGCAGCACCAGTTTCACCGCATCTACATCCACCGCTATGAAAACGTCAGGTAAACACCAACAAAGCACCAAATCGAGCATCACGGCCAGTGTTCATTTCTCTTACATACTCAAAAAAGTTATCCATTACAAATGACTAATTACTTCCTTCAAACTGAATGCATTGGACCTCTGGCCTAGCATATACTGTATATGCACTGTGTATGTTAATAGAGCTTGACTGCAGTTATCCACACCCCATCCAACCCTGTTCATCGGATTTGCTGGCAGTTTTCCTAGAAACACTGTAGTCCACTATAGTACACAATTTGTTACTAATTTTCTAACCATTTATAAGTGGTGCGTTTATGTCCGCAGGACGACTGTTGGTCAGCTATTTATGTATGGTATGCTGTCTTCAACACCAAGGTTTTTTTTAAACTCTATATTACATAGTAATAACTAATATCTGTTTCATAAACACCAAAAAAGAACCATGTGGGATGCCAAAAAATATGCTATAATTATTTTATATACTTTTCTTATTAATAGGAATTATTATTTAATTTGGACCACTGTCAAGTATTTTGAAGAAAGTATTATTGTCAAAATATCCTTGTCAATCTAATCACAAATAATCCATCAAACTTCAGGCATTTTCAGCTCAATAAGCCTGAAGATGTTCGAATTCTAACAGGATTTCTTAATTTTTTAGTCCTTATTAGCAAAGATCTTTTGTAATTATTAAAATATGGCCATTTATGTTTTACATCTCAAATGAGTATTCCCCTATAAATACTAATAAAATACACAAATTGTTGGTGAATAAAAGTACATAAACTACAGAAATGTCCCACAAAATTGGCCAAGACTACTTAAGTTCTTGAAATGCCAGGTAGAAAGAGCTCATTGTTGTAGAATTTAAAAAAAATACTGCCCAAAATAGCTGTTTGTTGAGCTGTTTATTAGCATAGATTGCTAAATACGCAATGTATATACTCTCTCTCTCTCTCTCTCTCTTATATATATATATATATATATATATATATATATACTGGATGTACTGATTCTACCCAAAGAATCTAATTTTTCGCTTGACTGGTGTGAAAGATCATTGATTAGTGTATGAATGTATTACCATGTCAGGCAGCACATTTACCACATTAGGCGTGAAATGGGCTTAAGAGTGGTCCACCACCCAATTATATCTGGTCAGTGGTGGTTGTTTCCACTAATGAATGAACAGCATTAGCACTGTCCAATAGTCATTGCACAATTAGTAATTGTAAACCTTCAAAGTGCACATTTATTTCTAATAAAGTGGTCAACAGCAGAAATGCCTAAGAAACTGCAAAGGAACTGTAATGGTGGCATATGAAACTGTAAATCTAGGACTGCATGATGTGGTCAAAAAAAAAATATTCTGATATATTTTAGCTGAATAGTGATATTTCATATACAATACAATATATGATGTCAAATATACAGTGTGAAATATTAGCACTCCCTATGAAATCAGTTTCTCTTTTTTACTATTTTTAAACATATTGAAAATTGATCTTCATTTCTTCTTTTAACACCAAGTCTTTATGCCCCATCTATAGTGTGTGCATTAGCAGGGAGCAGAGCAGAGCAAGGGAGCAGAAAAAAGGTTTCCAGAAGGATCAAACTGAATGTTTTTTAATATCCTGTTCTGTTTATACCCCAATATAAATATAAATACATATATATCTCCTCAGCCCATATCGAATTCTGTTTATATGCCGATATTAATAGAAATATCAATATATTGCCTCAGCCAAGAGCCTGCTGTTTATATCCTGATATAAATATAAATATCTATATATTACCTCAGCTCATATTGTGCTCTGTTTATATCCCAATATAGACATAAATGTTGATATATCGCCTCAGCCCATATTTCGCTCTTTTTAAATCCTGATATAAAAATGGATATGTCAACCACCCCTATGTAAAGTTGCAAAATCTAAGTAGTCAGTGAAATAATAATACAATAGTTACAAATTCTGTAATTCTGTTCTGAAACAAATAGCCTCTGTTTCTTTTCAATGTGTGTGTCATGCTGCTGTTCTGAAATGATATCAGAATTTATTTGCCTTGGCGGCAGACATTCTGTTGACTTCAGCCATCTGTCTGAATTTGGATTGCTTGTCATCTGAGATCACACTTAAGCAGGAAGAGTGAGAGAACAAGGAGTGTGAGGAATTATGAAATTAAATAAAGAAACAAAGAGACAGAATGATCAGATACATACAGTGATAGAGAGAAGAGGTAGGAGAATGACTCCATCTTTATTTTTCTTCTGTTTGTAAATACAACTTGGATGAGTCTTGGTTGCATTAGATGTATTGATGCAGATTATTCTGACTGTCATTTGCATTGACCATTCAGGAAAATCAGAGAAAAATATAATTTGCATAATATTTTGGAACACTGTGTAAGTTTAAATAAGACAGGCTCCTCCAGAATCTTCTCTAAACTTGTTCTAAATATCTGTAGCTGATATGCTGCACCCTATTCTAATTTTAGGCAGTTTAATAAATGGAGGGGTGTTCTAACTTCATCCTCACATTAAATATCCATTTCTATTAACTATATTTCTTCATTTTAGTGTGTTTAGTTATAAACCTACATCTCTCAGTATTGTTCAAATGAAGGTTTTCCTAATATTATATATATTTAAAAAAAACAAGCAAAAAGTTTTATGAAACATTTCATTTGGATGTTCAGCCAATTGTTGAAATGGCTATTTGGGAAATGGATGTTGCCATATATGTATATTATAATGACTAAAATCCATAGCCACTAGCCACTGCACCTGATGGGTATCTTTTGAATTAAATTACAACATTGTGTGTATGTGTGGTTTTGTTGTGTTTTTTTATATTCATAGCAATGTGTATATGCAAATCATATACATTTATTTTTTATTTATTTGTTTAATTTAACTAATTTTAAATCATTTGTACATTAAATGCATTACAGACTGAAGTTGGTCGGGTGGGGGGAGTTCTATAAGAATAACAAATGTTTATGGAAATTGTTTCTCTAAAGATAGCTCTTTACATAAGTACTCAGATAAAAGAAACTGTGCTAACCTGTGTGTGTGTGTGTGTGTGTGGGTGTGTGTGTGTGTGTGTGTGTTTGTGTGTCTTCTACAGTATTCTCTTTGCTGATGTGAAGGGTTTCACTAACCTGTCCACCACCCTCTCGGCTCAGGAGCTTGTCCGAATGCTCAACGAACTCTTTGCCCGCTTCGACCGCCTTGCACACGTGAGTGACCCACCATAACATGTACACAAACTCGCATACACACACTCAGTGATGTGATAAGATCAAACATGACCTTACAAATGCTTGCAGGATCTCAAAGAAGATGAATCTCGCTGACTCAATCTTCAGTTTGTGTGTGTGTGTGTGTGTGTGTGTGTGTGTGTGTGTGTCTGTATGTCTGTGTGTGTGTGTGTGTGTGTGTGTGTGTCTGTGTGTCTGTGATTCTGTGTGTCTGTGTGTGTGTGTGTGTGTGCTGTTTCAGAGTAATTCCCTTTACACGCATATAGCACCCAGTGCTCCACAGGAAATAATGTACACATGGGTTCTGACATGCATCTTTTTCACAAATGAGAAATATTTTCTCTACATATGTCACACAATCATCAAAATGCTTGTGGCAACAAATATAATTAGAGGAAAAGTTCTGCATTTTAAAACCCAATCTTTTTCTGCTGAATTTGTAGCACACAGTCATCACTGAAAATAATTTTGCCTGATTTCTTGCATATGGAAAAGCACAGAATAAGTATACTCTTATACTACAAGGCAATAAGCAACTGTTATTATACTTCAAAGGTCATTTTTTAATTATTTAAACACGTTTAAATACATTCTGTGCTTTAGAAGAGAAAATGAATAATGAGTAATGAGTAAACGGTCACATTTGGGTTCCTCACTTGAACCTTGGTTTCTCTCAAGGTTTCTTCCTCCTAGCCTGAGGGAGATTTTCCTTGCCACTGTTTGCCTGCTGGCTGCTCATTTGACGCTTGGACCCAGATTTCTGTAAAGCTGCTTTGTGACAACTCCCTTATTGTAAAAAGCACTATATGAATAAACATTGGTTGATTTTCTTAGCTACTTCTTCCTGAAGTCATCAGGCGCAAGGCAGGAATACCCCCTGGACAGGGCGCCAGGCTATCACACAGTACCACAGACACACACACATACAGTCACCTAGGGGGTGACCTAGGGGGCAATTTAGTTGTAATTTAAATGGCTTAGCATGTAATTTCTCTGCAAAAGTCAGACACCACTCTTCGTTTACAGTCATATGTAACAGTTTGTACGTCACTGGTCAAAGAAAGTGTTCTGTTTTTTTACAGTGAAAATACTAATGCATTTTAAAGGTTTTTCGTGAAGAATATTGTTATTATTGTTGTTCATAATTTAATTTCAAAAGGTGAACTGTTATATTTTATATTCAGATTATTTCAATATTTAATTATTATTAATTATTTATTTTTATTGTCTTATTGAAAAAACACTGCATGTTGGTTAGAAATGTCATTGCTAGATATTTTGTCCAGTGCAGAGGTCAATTTTAAATAGTCAGGTAGTTAAGAAATCAGCTGTTGATGTAAAACAAACAATTTTGCAAACTTAGAAATAAGTATTAAATGATCATGAATTTTTAAATTAATTAATTAATAATTAAACATTCACTGACGATTTCCAGTTAAACCATACAATGAAACAACTCTCTTATTCTGTTAACAAATAAAAATTAACATTTTAAATTTATTTCATAAAAATACGTCTAACATGACATGTTGGTAGATTCTGCATCCAAAGAGTTACTGATTTTTTCAACAAACCATTATAATGTACATTTATTGTTATTCTTTATTTATTGTTAGGTCACTATCATAGTTATCATGACAGGCCTAGCTACCCCAACAAGTGTAAAAGGTCAGTATTAAAGCAGTAATAGTTCTCATTTTATATAAAAAATTTTGACTTTAATGCAAATTGACTTATTTTATGAGAAAAAGGAGTAAAGAGATGGATTATGGAATTAAACTACTTATACTGTACTTGTACTCTACTTGTACATATGAACTACTTATATTGTACAACCCCAACCCCGAAGACAAAGATATTGTACAACCCCAATTCCAATGAAATTGGGATGTTGTGTAAAACAAAATATAATGATTTGCAAATCCTTTTCAGCATATTCAATTGAATACACTACAAAGACAAGATATGTAATGTTCAAATGGATAAACATTATTATTTTCTCCAAATATTCTCTCATTTTCAATATGATGCCTGCAACATGTTCCAAAAGAAAGTTGGGACAGGGGCATGTTTACCACTGTGTTACATCACCTTTCCTTTTAACGACACTCAATAAGTGTTTGGAAACTGGGACACTAATTGTTGAAGCTTTGTAAGTGGAATTCTTTCCTATTAATTATTTTCCTCTGTGGTTCTGAGGACACAACATCCATAATTTCCAATAACAATTTGAAATGTGGACTCGTCAGACCACAGGACACTTTTCCACTTTGCATCAGTCCATCTCAGATGAGCTCAGGCCCAGAAAAGCCAGCAGCATTTCTGGGTGTTGTTGATACATGGCTTTTGCTTTGGTTGAGTTTTAACTTATACTTGTAGATGGAGTGACAAGCTGTGTTCAGTAACAATAGGTTTCTGAAGTGTTCATGAGCCCTTGTGGTTTTATACGTTACAGAATGATGTCAGTTTTTAATGCAGGGCCTCTTGAGGGATTGAAGGTCTCCGGCATTCACAGATTCTCCAGATTCTGTGAATCTTTTGATGATATTATGGACTGTAGATGATGAAATCCCTAAATCCCTTGCAGTTGCATGTTGGGAGACATTATTAAGCTATTGGACTATTTGATCACACAGTTGTTCACAAAGTGGTGAACCTCAGCCCAAAGTCAATGACTGAGTCTTTTGGGGATGCTCCCTTTATACCCAATAAGGACACGTTTCAAATGAACAGGTGTTTTCTGAACATTCCTTTCCAGGAATGTTGCCCCTTTCCCAACTGTTTTGGAACGTGTTGCAGGCATCAAGTTCAAAATGAGTGAATATTTGCAAAAAACAATAAAGTTTATCCGCTTGAACATTAAATATCTTGTCTTTGTAGTGTTTTCAATTGAATGTAGGTTGAAAAGGTTTTGCAAATCATTGTATTCTGTTTTTATTTATGTTTTACACAATGTCCCAACTTCATTGGACTAGGGGTTGAAAATAAGACTCCATCAATTCAAATGTACACTGATCAACCATAACATTATGACCTCCTTGTTTCTCCACTTTTGTCCATTTTCTCAGCTCTTCTTACCATACAGGTTCACTTTATAGTTCTTTAATTACAGACTATAGTCCTTCTGTTCCTCTACATAATTTGTTAACCTCCTTTGACCCTGATTTTCAATGGTCATGGCCATCACAGAGCATGTATTATGTGGGTGGTGGTCTGTTAGTGTGTGTTGCGCTGATACAAGTGCTGCATTAGTGTTTAAAAACTGTGTCCACTCTATTACACACTCCTACCAAGCTGCTCCACCTTGTAGATGTAAAGTTAGAAATAGGAGGTCATCTGTTTCTGTTGGCCATCTTCTAGTCCTGCAATGCATAGAACTTATACCACAGAATAGGATAGGTGAATAACTGTTATGAAAAATAAAAATGTTTCATTGAACCATATAATTCCAATATTGTTGTTTTGTAAGTTCTGGAAAATGCATCTATATAATAATTGTGCATGGTAATTTAACTGACACACTGGTGTAATCCTTTTAAATACACTTTGAAAACCACAGCAATATGTGACTCTGATCAGCCAGTCTGAGTCTGTGCTCCTGCACACACACACACACACACACACACACACACACACACACACACACACACACACACACACACACACCACACACACACACACCCTCCCTTTATCCCATGCCTTTAGCAAGCTACTGCCAGACTGCATCTGCAGATGCTAACTGGTCATGGTGTGACAGAGTGTGAAGGAGCAGGCTAGTGATGCACTGCACAAAGATTGTTCACTGGTTGAGGAAGCTTAATGTGCTAAAGGCACACACGGCTGTGAGGGTAAAGAGACATTCTTGGAAATGTCACTTTTTTATAAAATAAGAAACTGTAAAATCCTTTTAGAGAGTTTTCCCAGTTATGTACATTGGTACAATTTTTGGAATAGAGAAATTGTGGTCATGGATGTATCATTTAAATGTGAGTATATCAAATGTACAGTAAATGGACTTTACTCAACCCCCGCCCACCCCCACACACACATTCACTCAACCCCACACATAAGCTGGAAAGCTTGCACGATAGCATTCTCACCATAATCATATGAAGTACTACTCATACTCATTAGAGCAGTAGGGGGCCAAGCACTGTATTAATGTGAATGAGAAATAACCCGTATCTGATCAACCAAGAGCGCACGATGCATAATGCAGATATTCAAATGAGGCACATGCATCTCATAGGATGGGTCATGTGCTCATAAAAAACAAATTAGTTGTGAACTGATATATATATATATATATATATATATATATATATATATATGTAAGTATATAGGCTTTACAATGACAGTTCACAGCTACCTCATTTTTGTTTGTTTTTTTAAATATGAATATTTTTGAATATCAGATTTTATATTCATTACATGTAAAGTGACATATCTGGATGACTTACAGCTTACAGCTGGTGCTAGTGTTCACTTTCACACTTGGTGAAATGGAGATCACCTGAGTGCAGTGAATGTGTCTCAAGTGATTGTAATATAAAAACTCCTGTCTGGAAGGTCAAGTCAGTGATTAATCAGTATTCCTGGTTACAAATACTCCATAAGGGCTAGAGAACATTCCACACAACTTTAAGAAAATGTCATTGAAGAGTACAAATAACAGAATTGATACAAACATATTTGCAAGTCACTGAACATCTACTGGAGATCAGTTAAACCCATTATTAAGGATGGAAGGAATATAGTACATATAAATCCTCATAGAGCAGGCCATCTGAGACTCATAAGGGAGGCCATCAAGATGCTTGTGACTACTCTGAAGGACTGTGACTACTCTGAAATGTATAAGACAGCTGTTACCAGGCTTTATGGGAGAACGGTAAAGGGAATTAAATCTCAACTACATTTCACCCAATGGAATGTGGGAGACTCCAAGGTCAACTGCAACAATGTTCTTTGGCCTGATGATACCAAAATGGGGCTTTTTGGCCATTAGAGTAGGTACTATGTTTGATATACACCAATCACTGGCAAAAGTCAGGTCTTACAAGTTGAGAACAGGGGCTGCAAATTGGTGGGGACATTTTGCTGGATATTGCTGGGGACATGTCAATCCATCAATTCTAATTCTATGAACTCAGAATGGCAATGGGTCATCTCCAGTAATGAGTCCTGCTTCTGTCTTGGTGGAGACGACCAGTGAATGTTCTACCCTGATTGAAAATGTTTGGGATGCTATTGGACGTACTGACAACACTACCCTATACTACACAATCTGCAGGAACTCAATGAGAATATTCAAGCTGCAAGGGATGCATTATCATAAGACATCATTAGGAACCTCTACAGCTCCATGCTGAGATATCTAGCATGTTGCGTTACACTCGAAACCATACTGAGAAACACTGCCAATATCAGTCAAAATGTTTAATCGTTTATTGTTCCTGGTAACCTTTTTCTCCCAAAAGCATTGCAATCTGACACTTCCTTCTGGGTACAACTTTTATTTTGATTATCAGGGTTTATGAGAGCATAAGAGAGGTCAGGTTGAATGATCACCAACATAACTCATCCCCAACTCCCCAACTCACTCCACAAGTTTGAGATGGAGACCTACCATTCCAGAGTACAAAGTTCCACTTTATACCACTTTATACCCATCTTGGTATTAGCCATGGTGCCAATAGGTTATCTGCTCCAGAGTGTCCTATTCTATTGGCAGTACTCTCAACAGGGAAGTATTTTACTGAGTACTATGTCAGTACTGTGTCAGTAATGGGTGCAACCTAATGTAGCTGAATGCATTCATATACATGACAGCCACAAAAGCCATAGGTTTGCCTCCATATACAACGGTTAACATTCTGTGTGCATGTACTGTATATGTTTGTGTTTGTATGCATCCTTCAAGGGTATTAGTAGTTATAGAGGATCATTATTAAAGGATTTATCAGTATTCCTGTCATTCTGCCAGACAGATGTGATTTATCATGTATAGCGTAGTTTACCAGCCGTTCTGCCTCTTAGTGCAAAGCCTGCTAACCACAGGATTAGCTGAAACACAACTACAGCCCACATGATGAGCATGAACACATTTCTTGTTTATGCATCACTTTGTGAGGGTGGGATGTAGAGATCGTCAGTAATTTTGTAAGCAGCTGCCATAGTGCTCAAAATAATAAACTCAGTTTGATATTTTCATTTACGGCTGTGTTCAATCTCCAGAACTGCGATTCTGCATTACAGCGAGAGAAGGTGGATGGTTCCCAGGCCAAACTGTCTTCAGAAAGTGTTCAAGATATATGGATATAAGGGGAAAACAAACCTTTCATTCAGGACATGTGTGATTTAATGCAGATTGAACTGTGACCTAAAGGCAATGTAATCTAGAGGAAGCTAATTTAGTGGAACATTATCAGTTCAGTGTTCGGGAAAGAGGGGCTGTCTCGTGTTTACATGTAGTTCACAGCTGCATGTCGAAGATTTGCACATACTAGCTTTGATTACATCCTATAATTACGGTTAATGTCAATGTTAAAACTGTCAAATGTTAAAAATTTGAACTAGTGCTTCGGTTGCCCTCTAACACATTATACTGAAAGAGGGAATTCCTCTGAGACAGTCTGTGAATTCCTCTGCGACATTTTAAGAGCTTCCAGCAGCAGTAGAGGTGATAATTACTCTGAGAAGATAACCCAGTGACAAATTGAAAGAACAAAATTTTAATTAGTGAGAGGAATGTAATGGAACAGGTGTACTGGCTGATACAGTTAAGCAATTAACATCCTATCAGGCTCTGTGATGTGTAAAAATGCTGAGCAGGCCCAAATTGGCCTAATTTATGGATCAGTATATCAAGAAGAAAAAATCTAATTGACTATTTTTCTGTCTACTATTAATCTATCAATTGTCGACTAATCTAAGTGTTTCTATTTAAGAATGCATTGATCTCAGTTATTAAAAGGGATCTAAAAGTTGCTAAAGTAAATGTCCCATTAAGCCAAGGTGTCTGGCCTAAATAGCACATAACAGTGCTAATGGTGAGAACAACACAAGTAGCCAGTATGTTAATGCTACAGTGAAGTTGAAGGAAGTTTGTGGTCAGGAAGAGGCTGGTGGCCAGCATGCTAATGCCACAGCAAAGTTGGAGGAGGCTGGTGGTCAACAGTTTAATGCCACAGCACTGAGCTTAACTAACTTTAATTCAGAATTTAGTTCTTGTGTGAATGCAAAGATTAAACACAACTCAACTTGTTTGTTTATGCAGCCGGTACTGATGTGTGTTGATGATCTGATGTGTTCATATGTTTCTACCTTTAGTAAACTAAATAGTCTCTCCCTGTATAGCACAACAGAAGTGAGGAACTAGGAGTACATTTCCATTGCTGCAAATCATTTCAGTATGACACATGAAAGTCACCCAAATCAGATTTGAAGATATTAGATTCAATGTGATTTCTGCTGTTCCCGCTGCCACACAGATAACTCGTCTGTGTCATATATACCTGCTGTGTGAATGTAGCCTAAGTGTTATACTGTGATGCTGTTTTCTATTTTACATGGTCAGATTGGAATACCTTCCCATACCTTTCCAATCATGATGGTCTCTCAGTCCAGGATGGCTGTGTCCTTTTTCACAGTGCATGCGGGGTCACTGAATGTCTTGATGAGTATGAAAATTATGTAAATCTTATGCTGTGGCCTTCAAAGTCACCAGATCTAAACACAGCTGAAGACTTACTGAGCTGAGACATTGCACTGACAACACTTTCTTCCATCAGCATTGAAACTGAATCATCTGAAGGAATATCTTTTGTTTTGATCCTCAAGTTCAGTTCCAGAACCTTGTAGAATCAGTGGCAAGGTGCACTGAAGCTGTATGGTCACATCGTTATGCTATTTTTACTTTCTCACTTGTCTGTAGGGTTGTATTTTAAAATTTGATTGATCTAAATTCTAAACTTTTGTGAAGTGCTTGATAAATGCACTTTTGGCTATTTTGACATTACTATGTCAGATGTTTATTGTTGAAATTGTTGTTGAAAAAAACTTCTTGCCTTTTGTTCGAGTTGGTCAAGAGCTAACAAACTAAACCAGCCCATTTCATATTATTTATACTAGTGTACTGGGAACAGCCATGTAGTGCTGCCATAGTTATTTGACTTAATCAATGACATTGATGCTGAAAGTACAGTGACATCAATATTTTAAGTCAATGCATCTTTTTTTCTTTTTTACTTTCTGATTTCTAAAACATTTCATTTCAAATAATGCATGTATTCCCTCCCTTAATACCAGTGCATAATTCCTGCATGCATAAGGTCATAAGGTCGGTTGTTTTAAGCTTCAGTCATCTGTTGGCTCCATTTAGTGCTGCTGAAGTTCGACTCTGTTGAGCAGTATATTTCTAAATGTTTCCAAACACCCAAGGCATGGAGACTAATCTATCTATCTATCTATCTATCTATCTATCTATCTATCTATCTATCTATCTATCTATCTATCTATCTATCAAAATAAGGTAAGTAATGTTAGGCCACACTGCCACATTGGGGGCGAGGGGGGGCGGGGGGAATTGGAATACAATTATTTGGAAAACGAAAAAGGAATACATTCTACATTACATCAGTTATCTAATCTATAAAATAGTTGACAGATTAATCGAAAAAAATATATATTCATGTATATTGCAGAAACTAGTAATGAGCTAAGCTCGTATTTCCTCTGATTGATGACCTTGTCATCCAAAGGGCTCTGTGCTGTCTCGCTCTTCTTATGCTGGCCTGTATCATATAGTGCTAGCAGCTGAAGTGTGCTATTATGAGTCACAGAGGCTAAATGTGGCAGCGCATGGTGTTTAGTGTTGATGAGCAGCACTAACAGCCATTGTGGTCTTTTGTCCTGCGCAGTTGTTTACTAAGTCATGAGAGCATGTAAAGACAGCGGCAGGCAGGAGTAATAGATACCTGAGCATCTGAATGAGGCCGTCATGCCCTGTCTTTTCATTATTCCTGCACAGCAGTCCATCACCCCAAGAATGCAAACACATAAATGTTAATGACTTCTTCAGATGAATGGCGAGAGACGCCCAGTTTGTGTTAGGTTTCAATTCAGGATAATTGGAATTTTACACACAAAAGAAAAATGAAAGATAAGACTGTGTAGAACGTATTTCATGCATGTGGAAGCACACATCAAGCAATTTCATCACACTTTTTATGTCAGTGTAATCTGTTTGAATCTGTTTTCCATTATTTTCAATGTCAGGAAATCAGTAGGATTGATAGTAGGATTGATACACAAAATTTTATTTATATATATACATGTATATGCACACACACACTCTCACACACACATTCTCTCTCACACACACACACGCACACACAAACACATACACTGATTACACTGCAAAAAGTATAAATGAAATCAGTCAGTGAGGGCCAACCATCCTCTTACCTCCAAATAAGTGGTAGGAGGGAAAAGCACATAAACATATGTTAGTTTGGATCTTACATAAGCTTATGTTCGGCACACACTATAAAATGTTGTTGTTATTATCATTTTAAGGCTGTAATAAAATCAAAATATATTTATTTATTTTTGGTGCAAATAGTATTTTTGAAACTGTAGTTTTGTAATTGCAGTTTCATTTGTTTGAAAAGCAAGACAAACATATTGCTATTTAATTTCTTCAATAGTGATAAAATGATTGAGGTAATGAAAATCTGCAGAAAAACATGTCCATTACTCAATATTTGACCTTCAGACAAAGGTTTTATTTCCCTAAAATTTTGTTTCATTGCATCCCTGATTACTTCTGCTCCAATGTAATGGAGAGAAACCTGATTAATTTAATTCATGCAGCTTTGATGTCATTTTATGTAGATTTTTCTAGTGATAAACTAGAGGCATGGAGGTGTGCATAAAAGCTCAAAAACTCTGTTCAGTTTCTTTTAAGTTATCTTGCACTTATTAAATGATTCTGATTGCATTCATGTCTTAGTTGAGTGGACAATGATTTGACACAAAGTGATGTGTATTGAGAACTTTGTGTTTGGCAGCTTGGGGTGTCTTTAGTATTCTAAATATGGATATTTTCTGGGTAAAAGGTGAAATTCTGGGGGAGGTATGGGGGATTCGTTTTTTGGACCATGGCAGGGTTTCTGTCAGCGATCATTAAATTAAACACCAGTTGCAAATGATTAGACCATTGATAGAGAGGACTTTGGAAGAGGTTGTCTTACTTTGCTCTTGATTGTTGAAGTGAGTGGAATCACCATGGCCAAACCCCCCAACCCACAACCATTTTACACTACCTTCCATTCAAAGTTATGATTTTTTTTATGTGATGGACTACAATGATTTGTTTTATTGTACATAATTATTGTCAGTCATCACGTTCAGTAAACTGGATCTCTATCTCTCTCTCTCTCTCTCTCTCTCTCTCTCTCTCTCTCAGGAACACCACTGTTTGAGGATAAAGATTCTGGGCGATTGTTATTACTGCGTCTCAGGACTTCCAGAGCCCAGGCCTGACCATGCCCACTGCTGTGTGGAAATGGGTTTAAGCATGATCAAAACTATCAGGTAACATCAGAGCACAGAACAAATAAATAGCACATTATCAAACATCTAGACATCTAGAACACAATAATATCTAACATTTATTAATAACAATACAAACCAAAATACTAAGCAATCATTAATCAAAACAGAAGCAGAAACAGACTGGAAACTAGTGGCATTATGCTGCATGTCAAAGCTTCGAAGAGACCAGTGAGATGGCAGGGCTATTTTAGTTGAGCCACCAAATTGATGCTTATGTTGTCTTCCTGAAGTGATGTCAATGATGACTACTGATGAAGCCTTGTTTAAATGTTGGTTCAGGAATTGGTTCGGTTTTTGGCAGTAGTTTCCTGTCTTAGACAATTTGCAATAGAAAGGTGTGATTCTACACTATGGGAATATTTTGGTCTAGTATCTCCCAGTAAGGTACATTCATATGAACACATTATCTGTGTTCAAATGAATGTACCTTACTGGGAGATACTAGAGGAACCAAGAAAATGATAAATAAAATAATTAATGAATTAACATATTCCGTCATGTCTATACAAATGCCTCTATTATGTAATATAAAATAATAAATTAAAACACACTCATAAATTAAAAATACATTCACTAATTAAATTATTATTTGTTAATTATTTTCAGCATATTCTGACGTAAATTGCACACAAGGAGCAAAGGCCTATATTCTTTTGACCACTAGGGGGCAGTTACATGCACTTGAAATTAACAATTTCGCAACACATTAGGCTGGAAAACATCAGTGCACCTAAAACTTCATCTTGCTATCACTATTGGACACAAAAAATACTGACTAGGAATGCAAGAGATAACAAACAAAAGTTCCAAATGTGAACAGAGAGCATAGCTACAAATGTGGCACAGGTGGGAACAGTAATGACAAGGCAGGGCAAAGGCGGAGCCAAGAGCACAACAAAGCCATGTGCTGAGAAGCCATGGGAAAACAAAAATAAGACAGGAAAACAGACGGAGGGAGGGAACCAGATAAGAGCATTCTCGTGTCTTCAGCATTATAACTCTTGCAGTGTCAGAAAACATGTGTCACTGCTTTTAAAGAGTCTTTCAAAGGAATTTGCCACAACTGTGGCATAATTTTAATTAACATGGGCTTTATTCAGGGAAGGGTGACAAAATTATTGTCAAAGATTTCAACAAATTGAGATCAGTTCGACAGATGCTGAATTTTAAAGAGCAACACCAGTGGCCTTTTAGCACTGCCTCCTTTCTCTGTGTTCTTCAAGGTTGTGGAGTAGTGGGTGCTGTTACTCAAGACATTATAAGTGGTTAATTTCTTGAAACAATGCCAAACAGCATAACAAAGTGGCAATCATTGTTCATGACCAACTGTAAAACACAACTAATGTGACATCGTCCAGAATTGCTACATCTTGAGATTGTGGACAAGTGCTGCAGCTGGTGTGCTTATGAAACCAGAGCATGTTGAAGTAGGCAGGTCACCAGCATGCTACCAGCTTACTCCAACATGTTATGGTGGCATTAGTGTACCATTAGTGTGCAGCCCTCGTCCACAATCACTAGTGCAGTGTTAGTGTGCTGGCTACCAGCCCTGTGAGCACTGTTTTTAAGCCAGCCCCCAGTATGAACTTACTTCATGTAATGTGAGTTACACCCAATGTTATCCTGAGAATTTTATTTTAGGTTGAACACTATCAAAGACACAGCCAGCTACCAGACTCACTTTCAGGATTTTCACTGGAATCACTCTTCAAATAGCCACCTGTTCTTTAGGGAAGTAGAAGTGGTTCTTGTCTGGCATCATTCCAGAAGACCCTTTGACATACAGAGAAAGGTATTTAGGGACACTGAAAGGGTGAGAGGGGGTGGGGCGGAGAGAGAGTGAGAGAGAGAGAGAGAGTGAGATAGAGAAAGAGAGACAGAGAGAGAGAGAGAGAGAGAGAGAGAGAGAGAGAGAGAGAGAGAGAGAGAGGGAGACAGAGACAGAGAGACAGGAAGCATTAAAGTAGCCCTGTTGATTATCTGTAGAGGTTGGATGTCGGATGAGAGGCACTTCTGGAACAGGTGCGTGTGTGTGTGTGTGTGTGTGTGTGTGTGTGCATTAGAGGAAAAGTGTAATGTTTGGTTACAGAGCTGTTTCAGTCAGAGCAAAGGGAGCACTTACAGTCAAACACACCACTCAACCTGCAGAGTCACCCACACACACCAAGTATTATAATTACGGACACATTCCGGGTGAATGACTAAACGGCCAAATGACTTAATCAATTAGTTAATTACTAGTTCAGTAATTATTCACTTTCCACATCATTAATGTAGAAAATGTATTTGTAATGGACTTTGGAAGCAAGTAAAAGAAAAGTGCAGTTATTTCCTGTCTGTTTTTTGATTGATAACAAATACAGTGACTTTTAGCTCCACCCTGGATAAAAGAGGCATTAATGTATACATATAAACCTTTTGGTTTGTGATTGCAGTTTTCTCTACTGATAAAAATCTGTCTTTTTAACATTTGGACATTCATAATTAAACTAAAGATCTTTTCTTTGTAAAATGTACTTAACTGAAATGAACTTTTCATGTGAAAAGGTTATTAAAGTTATTACTACTTAAAATTAGAATTAACACATCAACTGCAAATGATTAGACCATGGTTAGAGAGGATACTGAAGGATCCTTTAAACTGCAGACATTCATTTGGTTTGCTCTTAATTGTTGCCATGAATGGGGGGCCAGATCCACAGAGCTCTCTGATAACTTGTGATAAGATGTGTCTGGAAAGGGATTAAAAATTATAAAATAGAATAATACAGAAATTAGTTGACTTACAGCCTGCTCTAGGACTGAGTAAAACCAGAACAGCCTGAAATTTGTTGAATTGTTGTAAGTGAAGCAGACAATGGAATGGGTGATTTCGTAATGAGCGTATGAGTATGTATGTGTACTTGCATATAAGCTTTTATGTGTATTACCGACAGTTATTCGAAACCTAACAAAACAACTTAACACATGTCCCGCACCTCCAGCTTGTTGCTATTTTAAATAGTCATTTAGTATTTTCTTTCTAAAATTAATAAAAGTCAGCTTTAAATATTGTAAATGATTTTTGTCCATACTTTAATTCAAATAGGTAAATCTGTCATTTATGTTATATTCATTACATTTAAAGTTAATGTAACTCAAAATTAAATGATCTCATTATTTGAGATAATGGGTTTCTGATTTCTATGAGCAAAAATAAAAGGCTTGAAATATGTCACTTTGCATGCAGTTAATGTGAAATATATGACAGTTCCCATGTTTTGAAGAATGATTTGCATGATATTCAGATTTTTTGATATGCACTAGTGTGTATTGTATTTTTGCTGCTATGATATAATTATTCTATGCACAGTCTACGAACAGTTTTACCTTAAGTTACACAAGTAACATCTTGAAACATCTAAGAATCAATCCAATCTTCACTGATCAGCTGTAGTATTATGACTAACTCCTTGCTAGTATCATCATTGTCCATTTGATTAACAGGATCACTTTGTAGTCCTATATTTTCAGACTGTAATCCATCTGTTTCTCTGCATACCTTTTAGCCTCTCTTCACGCTGTTCTTCAGGACCCCACAGGACCACCATAGAGAAAGAAATATGTGGGTGGTGGGTCATTCTCATTGGTGCATTTACACTAAAATGGTGGTGGTGTGTTAGTGTTTTTTGCACTTGTACAAGTGGATCAGACACAGAAGTGCTGTTGGAGTGTTTAAACCCTTCAATGTCACTTCTGACTAATATACACAAAAACACAAAAAATACCATGTCAGTGTCACCTCAGTGCTGAGAATGACCAACCACCAACATAATACCTGCTCTGTGGTGGTCCTGTAGGGTCCTGACCATTGATAAATATGGTATGTATCAGTGTAAATTTCCCAGACATGGGCCCTTTAACTCAGTTGAGTTGGTTGATTGTTAAGGGTGCAGTAGATTCAGCCTTTCACACAAGGCTAAGTGTTGTGTTCTTCTGTTGTGTATGGTATGTCTCTGTGTATGGGTGTAGGTATGTGCGTTCACGTACGAAGCACGACATTGATATGCGCATCGGGATTCACTCTGGCTCAGTCTTATGTGGAGTTTTGGGTCTGAGAAAATGGCAGTTTGATGTCTGGTCCTGGGACGTGGATATAGCCAACAAACTCGAGTCTGGAGGCATACCTGGGTAACCACACATACACACACACACACTGTCAACAGTTTTGAATGCATTCCACTATTGCAGCCTGTGTGAAACAGATGTTTCAGAAGGCAAGTTATCCTCCACAATTGACTATAGACTAGAGTCTGGGCCTTTAATCCTTTAATGTGGCCTGACATTCTAACTTAAACCCTATATATAACCTATAACCAAGTCTGTTTATCAATAATCTGCGTCCATATCTGACATCTTTACTTCTTTACTACTCTCACAGCAAAGACTCATAGGCCCCAAGGCCAATACTAAGCAATTATGTAATGACTACGGGGCTTCATTTAGTGAGGAACTTCGAAGAAGATTATTTAAAAAAAAAACTTAAAGCAACATTATGCAGCATTAAACCTTAAAATAACAGTTTCTAAATAAATTTCATGCTTCACTGACCTGTAGTAGAGTGAATAGCATGTCTATCATTGTAATCCTGGGCTCTGCAAACTGCTAACTGCACTATGTAATGCTGGTGAAGCAGAACTGTGTAACATTAGCATAATTTAATATTACTCAACCGCCTTAGTCCACATTCTTATTTCATTTTCAGTGATGACTCTCACAGCTTGTCCAGAAATACATGTGTAAAGTATGTCCTAGCTAAAAGCACAAACTTCCCAGATGTATGGGGAGCCCAAGCATAAGAAATACCAATTCTCACATAAAATGTTACCTTTGCCTTGTTTAGTTACAAAAAGAATTTACATTCATTCAATATGCAGAAATATGATTCACACATTTCTGGAATCTGTCGAGTCTGCCCATTCGATTGCATCTTATCTCGAGATTGTGTGTAACTAATTTCCGGAGTTACAAGGGTCCAAGTGTAGAAACTGTTGTAAAAATTCACATATCACAGTCACAAATTCCAGGTATTGTTATTCTCAAGAGATCAAACGATACTCAATTTTTTTCTTCATTTGAGATATAAAAATGAACAGAATATAGATATTTTTATGAATTTGAATACTTGACAATAGTCCAAAAAAATAAAACCCTGAATAGCCTTTATTATTTTTGTTATTTGTGTTTGTATCAGTATTATTTTTTCTCATGACTTTTATTCTGAAATTTGAACACTGTGTGAGCAAAAATAACAAACAGTCCCCCCCTTCTCATTTTCCTCTATAACCCAATATCTGGGTAAGTGATATCATTTGCCCCACCTCTCTCACCGATATGTCTCAGGTTGTCAGAGTTAAAGGCAAATTTGAAAAAAAAAAAAAATACAAATCCCATTAGACCCCCAAAGTTTGTTTCTACAAAACAAGACTGTATGAACTTTAATGCTTAATCAAAAGGTTAAAATCTTAATGAAATATATTATTTTATTCATATAAAAGGTTATATTGTGCTGTTTACTGAAATATTTCTTTCCTGTTTCAATAAGCTGCACACAAGAACTTCTCATTGAATTTCAGCATGCTTTTGCCATTTGTAGAGAATCGCAGGGTTGATAATTGGGTAATGAATTTAAGGTAATGAAAGTGGGAAAAATAACTAAATTTGGATAAATGAAACCCAGGCATGAAATTTGAACCTGACTGAACTTGAGAGTAATAATGCGAAGCTCTATTGTATTTTATTGGCATTGGTTCCCGCAGGCGGATCCACATCTCCAAAGCGGCTCTGGACTGCCTAAATGGAGACTACGAGGTCGAAGCAGGTCACGGCAAGGACCGGAACGATTTCCTGCGCAGACACAACATCGAGACATTCCTGATCAAGCAGCCAGAAGAAAGCCTTCTCACCCTGCCTGAGGACATCATGAAAGAGGCCACCAACCAATCAGATCACAGAGCATCTACCACCACTTTCACTGAAGGCACCTGGAGTCCAGAACTACCCTTCCACAATATCGTGGGCAAGCAGAATGTGAGTGGCACACACACACACACACACACACACACAAACACACACACACACACACACACACACACACACACACACACATACACACACACACGCACACACACATCTTTAGTCAGAGTGCTGTACTGTTGTGCTATTATAGTATTATTTTATTATTGTTATTATTTTTATTATTCATTTTTAAGTTAACTGTTTCTGTTTTTTTAATGTTTCTCATTTTTAATTTATTTATTTGATGTTTTATTTATTGATTGTATGCTTGTTAATGTTTTTGGCATGCGGACAGATCAGTTTCTGAAATACACTACATGTTTCAATGGGTTGCCAGGTTTGTAGAGTCTGCTTATCTTACATTTTGTCTAACATTAGTAGCAGTAATCCCCTTTTTTCCTGCAGTAACAGTAAGGAAGGCTTTACAGTAGATGTTAAAACAGTACAATGATTTGATTGCATGACTAAGAGCTAAATTAATGAGCTTATGGTTGATTAGTTTTGGATCATAAACCCCACTCCAGCTCATTCCAGCAGTGTTGAATGGTGTCAGTCCACAGCCCAGTCCTGGGGGGCTTTGTACTTTTCATTTATTTGGCCGAAAATCGAAAGGGCTTTTTGCCATTTTCGGCTGAATAATTTCAGTTACCAAATATTCAGTGCATCCCTACTTGATACCCCTGGCATAGAGCATCCCATTCTATTGCCAGTGCCACTCTATGGACATTCATTATCAAAATAATGTTTTAAAAAAAGGTGCACCCAGAAGGAATTGGGATTGCATTGTTATTTGGAAGAAAGATTAAAATTACCAGGAAAAATAAATGATAGATGATAAAAGATAAATGATAAAGATATAAGACAACATGCCAGACATCTTGGACTGCAGTTGTAGAGGCTCTTATGGTGTCCTGTGATAATTCATCCCATGCAGCTTGAATATTCTCACTCAGTTCCTACAGGTTTTGCTGTAGGAGTGGATTATTGATAGCATATCCAATAGCATCCCACAAGTTTCCCATTGGGGACAAGACTTACCACAGCATAGTATCCTTGATATCAAGGCAAGCTCTTGAGATGGCAGCAGTATGTGGAATTGCACACCATAGTTGTGTGCTCAGAAACCACTGGTTGCAGGACCTCATTAATATAACGTTGGACTGTCAAAGTGCCTGTAATGAACACTAAAGGTGATCTGGTATTGTACAAAATTGCAACCCACACCATGACACCAGGCCTTCTAGATGTGTGATGTGTAACAACAAACCAGTGATCTTGGTATTGACCATGGTGCCTCTATACATGAGTTTGTTGTTCTCCTCCACCAAGACAAAAGCAAGACTCGTCATTGAAGATGACCCGCTGCCATTCCGTGTGACTCTGTGACAATCTGGTACAACACTACTGTACTGCACATTGTAATTGGTCAATTTCTTCTGGGTGCAACTATTTCTGGGGCATTGAGTGTATATTATAAGTTCTGTGTGTGTCAGCAATGGGTATAACTTACAGAAGCTGAATTCACATATTAGAAGGAATGTCTGGATATTTCTTGACATGTCATGTCCATGACTTTGACTGTTAGTCAAAGCAGATTGCTATGCTGGGCTAAGAACAGGTTTATAGTTTTATACTAGATTTATAAAAATCTCCCAGAACCTTCCTAAAGAAGCTGAAACATTAATGCTGATGCTTTTTACATCCCAAAACTTTTAAGGTTTAATGAATGCTTATTATGGTCTGTTATGTTCTGTACACAATATTCTGACCTTATTTATAAGGTTATATGCACTTGTTTTTGGATCCACTGAGGCTTTGTGCACACTGGATATTTTTGATCAAGCTTTTGGGTCAGTGTGTTTAAAATGGCACATTTGGTTTTGGGTCAAAACCCACTAAAACAGAAGTGGTTTTTGGGGTCAACTTGATTTAAATGGCCCCTATCCTGGCCCACTTGTTTGGGTTAATGTTCCAAAAACATCATAGTTTATATATATACATATAACTATGTGTGTGTGCCACCATTTATGCCACTCTTTAGCCCCCCCTTTGTAGTTCTAACCACAGGTTTGTATTTATACAGTTGATCAGTTTTATGTATTTCATGTATTTTAACATTAAATTTTTCATGTATTATGCTTCTTAGTACCTGGCAGCCCCCACTGTATAACTGTACGTGGTCTGACACATTGTGGATGAGTTGCTGTAGTTACTACTCTTCAACAGCTGATTGTGGATTATGTAGCAGAGAAGAAATTTGCTGAACTGACTTGTTGCAATGGAGGTGTTGCGGTGTGGCTAAGACATTTCTGGGAAACCTTGTGGGGGATCATGATCCTGCTGAAAAATGCAATTTGGAAACCCTTGCATAATAGGCACCACCTGAATGGATGTCCTGCACATGTCATTGAACTGTTAGTGTCCCTCATATCACTGCCCTTTGTACACACCGCCCGTCGCTACTACTGATTGGATGGTTATGTGAGGTCCTCACATTGGCCACCTCGGGGCTCTCTCACAGGGTCCTGGTGAACGAGCTGAAAAGTTGACTGAACTTGGCTATCTAGAGGAAGTAAATGTCGTAACAAGGTTGAACCTGCGGAAGGATCAATTCCGAGAGGCACATGCCTCCTTCGGGAGAACGATAACAGTCTCTGGGGTTGGGGGGAAGAGTGTGTGTGTGTGTGTGTGTGTGAAGCAGGGGAAAAGCCCCGCACGGCACCACCACAAACCTCCACCTTGGTTGGCTCCATGGCTAATACGTGCAAATCTTATTTGATTTACTTTGGTTGGAAAGGCTTGGTTACCCCAAAAAAAGAGTACAACTCTTAACGATGGATCACTCAGCTTGTGCATTGATGAATTAATGTGAATTGCAGGCTTCATAGATCATCTTCGAACGCATATTGCGGCCCTTTGTGGTAATACTAGTGGTGATCACCTGTCATATGCAAGGCTCCCCAGATTATCACATCAGCAGTTGGGCCAGTGTGTCACTCCATGGCAAAGGCAGGATTAAAGTGTTCACCACAAAACCTCCATGCCCCCAATTCCAATTTTTAATGATCCAGGTTTCTCATTATGATACCACTGCAAGCGAAGGTCAGAATGTCTTGTTCAGAATCGTGTAAAAATGACCATGAGCCAAAGTCTTATCAGCTGGGAAAAAAATCTGTGAATGAGTTGTAGAGGCATGTCTAGCAGTCAACAATCTCTCACAAAGAGGTACACTACCCAAAAGTAGCCTTTGAGGGCCTTTTTATAGGGAAGTTGAGGAAGCACTTTACGCTTTACTCTTGTGTCAGGACCCAGTGTCTACTCAGACCACCTGTAATCATTTACATGTCTGCCTCAGACAAAACTGCATGCTGATTTTGCAGCAGCTGTAATGAGTTTAGTGGTAAAGAAAACCTGCAGCTACAGTGGACCATTATATATGTGATTGGTGATGCCTAGTATAGATGATGCAGAAGGGTCTATCAGATGGTGCAGTGTGATGGTGCAAAGCAGTGATCATTCTAGACAGTATGATGTAGTATTAATTTTTAGAGGGTGCAAAAAAGCTCTATATGAAGTTCTAGATTGTCTTGAACAGTCCTTCAGAATGTTGAAGATGCTGTAGAACAGTGGTGCAGAAGGTTATGGATATGTGGATAACTGCTTATAATGCAGAACTCAGCTGGTGTAGGCTGTTACCGGGCTGTTGCTATGGAGATGTCGTTAACATAAGGGAATGCAGTCTTTGATTAGTGCGATGCTTTTGTTGTTTTGTCGTGCAGTCAGCTCTGAAGAACAGCTTAACACATCAAAGAGCTCTTAGCACATGACTGACAGAGATATTGACCAATCACACTTCAGAACACAGCTCAAATCCCTCCCCTCATTCGTCTTCCAGGTTTATAGAAGGGTGTGCTTGCATGACTGTGTGTGTGTGTGTGTGTGTGTGTGTGTGTGTGTGTGTGTGTGTGTGTGTGTGTGTGTGTGTGTGTGTGTGTGTGTGTGTGTGTGTGTGTTTTACAAGCCTCGTTTAAGGTAGACAGGCAGTGTGTGTTTGGTAGTGTGTGTTGTGTAGTTTATTACACTATGCTAGACTGCATCTGTGTATTAAGAAGCTGATGGAGTGTATATGCACTGAAGTGATAAGGGCAGTGTGTGTGTGTGTGTGTGTGTGTGTGTGTGCAGGAGGAGAGAGCGAGATTCTGGTACTGGTCTCCATGGCAACAAGAATGTCTATAAGGCAGTAACAGGATTCTTTTCCCACAGTCTCTCTCTCTCTCTCTCTCTCTCTCTCTCTCTCTCTCTCTCTCTCTCTCTCTCTCTCTCTCTCTCTCGCACTCTCTTTCTCTGTCTATTACTCTCTCCCTCCATCTATCTCTCTCCTCTTTCATCTTTTGTTAGTTTCTTTTCTTTTATCTCTCTCTTTCTCTCATCTTCTTCCTCTCTCTGTTCATTCTTTGTCCTTGGTGACACATACTGCAGTCACACAGTGTGCATGTTTGTGTGTGTGTGTGTGTGTGTGTGTGTGTGTGTGTGTGTGTGTGCGTGTGTATGTCTGTAGTCATAGGATCAGTCTGTGATCTTGTTTGCAAGCAGTTCCAATAATGGACACTATCTGTCTTCTTTTTTATGCAACGTAAAAGAGCACGCACATGCACACACACACACACACACACACACTGGAATGCTGCAGGCAGGATGGGCTGCTCTACTTTTTGTAAATCTGAGTGAAGCAGTGTCTGAGAGTGTAGCATGCTTATACAGCAAACAGCTCAGACACTGAAAATTTAGTCCAACTATGAATCTCTGTGTAGCTATTCAGATTAGTCAGATGGGGTTTGAAGGGGTTTGCCAGATGGGGTTAAATGGGCTTTACAAGAGGTTAGTCACATGGGGTCCATGGGGTTAATCAGATGGGGTTGCAGGGGTGTACAGGGGGTTAGCCAGGTGGGGTCTCAGAGGATTAGTCTGCTGAGGTTTCAGGGGGTTAGTCAGGTGTGGTTTCAGGGTAAAGTCAAATGAGGTTTCAGGGGGTTATTCAAATGGGATTTCATGGAGTTACAGGGGGTTAGTCACATTGGGTTAATCAGATGGGGATTGAAGGGGTTTGTCAGATAGGGTTAAATGGGGTTTTAAAGGGGGTTAGTCAGATGTGGTTTTATGGGATTAATCAGTTGGGGTTTCAGGGAATTAATCAAATCGGGTTTCAGGGGGTTAGTTAGATGGTTAGTCAGGTAGGGTTTCATTGGGTATACAGGGGGTTAGTCTGAAGGGGTTTCGTGGAGTTTACAGCAGTTAGTCAGATGTGGTTTCAGGGGTTTACATGGAGTTAGTCAGATGGGGTTTCAGGGGTTTATAGGAGGTTAGTCAGGTGGGGTTTCAGGGGTTTACATGGGGTTAGTCAGGTGGGGTTTCAGGGGTTTACATTGAGTTATTCAGGTGGGGTTTCAGGGGTATACAGGGGGCAAGTCAGGTGGGGTTTCAGTGGTTTACTTGGGGCTAGTCAGGTCGGGTTTCATTGGCTTAAGAGGGTAGTCAGATGGAATTTCATGAGGTTAGCATAGGGTTAGTCTGATGGGGTTTAGGGGGTTAGTCAGATGCATGGTTGCATTCAGTAACAAGAGCATTAGCAAGGTCAGAATATCGGATAATCACCACCCTACCCCATTCCCAACTCCCCAAATTATTCCACAAGTATTGGATGGAGAACAATCATTCCAGAGAATACAGGTCCATAGCTCAATGCTGGGGGGCTTAATGTCCCTCTAGTTAATGCCTGGCATTAAGCATTATGCCATGGGGTTTGTGTTTTTCTAGATGGTCCCATTCTATTTGCAGTACTTCTCTACAGGGACTAAACAAGCTGTGTGTGCAATTGCACATCTGTGTTAGCAATGGGTGCAATGTAAAGTAGTTGAATACATTTATTAAAAAGGGGGGGAGGCAGTTACCCACCCAGATGTATTTCTGGAATGTTTCTAACAGTTTCCTTTAGCGAGAATTCAATATTTACATATTCAATGAGAATCTCACTTTTTAGAGTGTTTAGCTGTGCATCACCAATCATCTCCACATGGCCAGAGAATGAGAGAGGGAATGTATCCTGAGAGGGGGACATAAACTGGGATTATTCTGCTGTAAATCCCAGCAGCTAACAGCAGATTAACACAACCTAATCCCAAAGCACCAACGCACATCAGGTCACAGAACACTGATTACACACACACACACACACACACACACACACACACACACACACACACACACACACAGCACCAGATAACAACTAACTACTGGTGGACTTACACCAATGAGCCAAAACATTAAAACTAGATTATAGATCATAGATAATAATTAAAAACAATTGTACCATAGCAGTGGTGCATGTCATACGGTGCCTCCGGAAAGTAATCACAGCACTTCACTGTTTGCACATCTTGTTATGTTACAGCTTTATTCCAAAATGGATTCAGTATTTTCCCCTCAAAATTCTAGCCACAATTCCTCATGAACTTTATTAAAAATAAAATACAAAAATATAGCATGTACAGTATTCACAGCCTTTGGTCAATACTTTGTTGAAGCACCTTTGGCAGCAATTACAGCCTCAAGTCTTTTTGAGTATGACGCTACAAGCTTGGCACACCTGTTTTTGGGGAGTTCCTCCCATTCTTCTTTGCAGATCAAATTCAATCAGATTGGATGGGGAAGTGTCAGTGCACAAACCTTTTTTCTCCAGGGACTAGACAAGCTGTCTAGGTTCCCTCCAGACATGATGCTTGGTCCCAAAAGTTCAATTGTTTGTTTCTCATGGCCAGAGAGTCCTTGAGATTGGCTAATGTGCCTTTTACTGAGGAGTGGCTTCCACCTGGCAATTATATCATACAGGTATGATTGGTGGAGTGTTGCCAAAATGGTTGTCTTTTTAGAAGGATCTCCTCTCGCCACAGAGCAATGTTGGAGCTCTGTTGGAGTGACCATTAGGTTCTTTGTCACCTCTTAGCCTAAAGCCCTTCTACCACAATCACTCAGTTTGGTGGCCAGCTCAATGAAGAGTCCTGGTGGTTCCAGACTTCTTCAATTTATGGATGATGAAGGCCACTGTGCTCATTGCATCCTCCAGTGCAGCAAAAAAAATATGTAATCTTCCCCTGTGTCTTGATACAATCCTGTCTCGGAGGTCTACACAAAATTCCTTAGGCTTTGTTTGTGCTTTAACATGCACTGTCTACTATGGGACCTTATATATACAGGTGTGTGTCTTTGCAAATCATGTCCAATCAGCTGAATTTACCACAGGTGTTCTCCAGTCAAGCTCAGAGTCTCACAGTACCTCTGCTAGTCCATATCCACCATCAAAGGACCATACCATGGGCACACAAGCATCTGGACTGGACGTTGGAGAAACCTTGAATGGCCAAACACAGTGGGGAAAATAAATATTCATATAAATAAGTATTTGATATACTGCTGATTTTGCACGTTTTCCCACCTACAAAGAAGGGAGAGGTCTGTAATTTTATTGTTGGTACCACTGAACTGTGATAGAGTCTACAAAAAATCCAGAAAATCACAGTGCATGATTTTTAAATAATTAATTAGCATTTTATTGCGTAAAATAAGTATTTGATACAATAGAAAAACAATGTATGCTGTGTTCCTTTGGAATGTAATGCATCTATGTCTAGCATCTACCATCTGGACTGAAGTGATTTGATGGTAATGTCTTGGTGCTAGATACCACAAGTAACCTTCATAGTTCTTGCAGGTTTTAATGGCACAAAGATGGCTTTCAACATATTAGGAAGGTGGTCTTAATGTTTTGGCTTGTTGATGTGTGTGTGTGTGTGTGTGCACGAGTGAGTTTGCCAATGCAAGAATCGCTTCAGTGGAACTCTTTTTGTGAGTCAGGACCATAGCTGCAGGGACTGGGCTTGAAGCTTATTCCCGTCTCTTGGATAGCATGAATGCATTAAAGTGTGTATGTGTGTGTGTGTGTGTGTGTGTGTGTGTGTGTGTGTGTGTGTGTGTGTGTGTGTGTGTGTGTGTAATGCTTGTGTCATGTTTCCTCTTACTTATACTCCTCTGATGACCTTTTTCCATCTATTGACATTTCCACCATCACATGCAGAAGCATGACACATCAGTGTGAGATAGACTCTATAGGCCAGATTTCTTGAAAAACACTCATAGATGTACCATCCATTAAGAGCATACAGGGTCACAGTAACACCTTTACTCATTCAGTAATGATGGGTTCTGGCATGTTTTACTTTATTTTTTTACTTTTTACTTGCTGGCTCTATCAGAAATCCACCTTGAAAATGTCTAACTACATTTCTGAGTAAGAAGTCAGAACATTTGCTCATTACAGTGGTAATGCACATGCACACACATATTTATTAGTAAATAAAAAAGAACATCATGGAAAATATAATGAAACAAACATAACAGTTCTAGTGAACTGTTATAGTAGGCATCATAAATATGGGGTTGCAAAGTGTTTGTTATGATGTTGCTAGATTGTTGCTCATGGTTGCTATGGTGATGCTAATTAGTTGCTGTAGTGTTGTAAGGGTATCCCCTATGATTCATATGGTGTTGCTAAGTGGTTGCAAAGTGGCTGCTTTGGTGTTGCTAGGTGGTTGCTATGTGTCTGCTGTGGTATCCCAGGTGATTGTTATGGTGTTGCTAAGTGGTTGCTGTGGTACCCCAAGTGGTTGCTAAGAGGTTGCTGTGTTTGCTGTGATGTTTCTCAGTGGTTCTTATGGTATTCTTGGTGGTTCATATGTGTTGCTACATCAGTGCTAGATGGGAACAGGCAGTGTGGCAACACTATGGCATTTCAGGCAGTCAAGTTGATGTTACTTGCTGGTTGCTTGGGTGGTGCAAGCTGCTGTAGGCTTCTAGCTCATGTTGTCAGACGGTTGCTTGTATGTGGTTCATTTAGTGTTATAAGTGTATCTGTATCATTGTGAAATTGCTGCCCATTCATGCATCTGATCAAGGCCCAAGTGCTTAATCAGACCGAACAGTTTGGAATTGGAAAAGTGCTGATATCTCAAAAACTGGGATGAGTCATGTAGCAAAAATTCTGCAGACAAAATAAGAATTAAACAAATTGAATATCACTATAGTTGCTTTGCCAATACCAAAACAGCTGCAGGTCACCAGTACCTGGCTCCATCCATCACAAACACATTCTCTGGACCAAATCAAGTGAGTTTCTGCATTATTAAGAGTTTTATTTATAAATATGATTCTTTGTATTTGACTTTGTCAGTTAAACAACAGAATAGGGAGGACAGGCACCAGTGTTCGGTTGAGCTGGTTTAACATTGTAACAGTTAGTTTGGTTGAAACACATTTTCAGACACAGCACTATAAGGCCATTTTATTTGCCAGTTCATTTGTTTTTACTCCCGACCCACACTTTTCCTTTCTCCTCTTACAGTTTTGTTCTTTTTTGTTCTGTTTCATTTTAGTCACAAGAAACCTGTGAAAAATCAGGTTTCCTGTCAGGGCCCAGAGGGGACACACAGTGAGGCTGTTTGTTCGGTGGGAGAGCTGCTCTAATGAGCGTGGAATAATGAAGTGACATTACCACAGGCGTGCACACACACACACACACACACACACACACACACACACACACACACACACACACACACACACACAAACACTCAGAAACATCCTCACACAAATCTTGCAATTCTGTGGAATTAATGATTTTCAAATGCTAATGAGCCCAGTGTTTTAAACAGTGCAGCTGGGCATGTGACTGGTTTTATATAGATCTGATAGAGTGGTCCTGATCTTATGTTAAGTCTTGAGAAAGCACTGATTTATGGGGTACCATAGTCAGTGCTTTTAATGCTACAGATAAAATTACTTCCATACTACCATCAATCAATCAATCAAATTTAGTTTATATACCGCTTACAACAAAGGCATTGTCACAAAGCAGCTTTACAGAAATCTGGGTTCAAGCCTCAGTTGAGCAAGCCAGCAGGTGACAGGAAAAACTCAGGAAAAAGCTAAGAGGAAGAAACTTTAAGAAGAACCAAGGCTCAAGGAACCAAGGAGAAAAAAGAGAAATACGTAAGCATAGATAATCTGGTGACAAGCCTGTACAGGAGGTGGTTTAGTACAGAAATATGTAATCAGTGTAGCACAGAGCAACAGCAGTAAGACAGTCAGTAAAGAAGGGGTTAACCAAAAGCCTGCATGAAGAGAAATGTTTTCAATCGAGATTTGAAGACAGAGAGTGTGTCTGAGTCCCGAACTGTAGCAGGAAGGTTATTCCAGAGTTGGGCAATTTATAAGAGAATGCTCGTCCCCCTGCTGTGTTTTTTCTAATTCGAGGGACTGTCAGTAAGCATCTTGGGAGCGAAGTGTATGCGATGGGTTGTATGATTTAAGAAGTTTTTCAAGATATAGTGGAGCTAAGCCCTTAAGCAACTTGTATGTTAGAAGTAGTATTTTATAGTCAATGTGAAATTTAATAGGTAGCCAACGAAGGGATGAGAGAACCGGACTAATATTATCAAATTTCCTAGCCCTGGTGAGAACTCTAGCAGCTGCATTTTGGACTAATTGGAGCTTGTGCAATGATTTCTACATTTACATTTACATTTACATTTGTGGCATTTAGCAGACGAACTACCAGCCAGAAGGGCATTGCGAGTAATCCAGCCTTAAGATTATGAAGACATTCACCAGTATCTCAGCATCTTTATAGGAAAGTGCTTTATGCAGTTTGCAAATATCGTGTAAATGTGAGAAGCCAGTTTTTACTGCGTTACTGATGTGGAAATTAAATGAAAAAATTGTGTCAAACACAAAACAACCCCTAGGTTTTTTTTTTGTTTTGTTTTGTTTTTTTACAGTGGAGCTGGGTATAATTGAAAAATCATCTAGATTTATAGAAGTGTTAGGTATATTGGGCACTAGTATTAAAATCTCTATTTAATCAGATTTTAATAAGAGTGCATTATGGGTGATTAGTTTTTAATTTCTTTAAGACAGTTTGTTATTCTACTAAGACATAATCTTCATTTGGTTTAGTTGCTATGTAAAGCTGGGTGTCATCAGCATAACAATGACAGTCAAAATTATGCTTTTGGGTTATTTTACCTGGTGGCAACAAGTAAAGGGAGAACAGTAATAGACTCAGGACGTCCCCTGAGGAACACCATATTTCACTGTGGTGTGATGAGTGTTCATTTTTAACACTTTGGTAGTGGGCAGTCAAATAAGATCTAAACCTACCTAATACCAAGTACCACGTCACATCAGATTAATCTGTTTCAAATTCCAGTTCAAAAGTAACACAGTTACAGAGTCCTCCAAAAGGGCTGCATCCCTTCTGATGAAGCACACCAGTTAACCGGGGATTCTCTACCAAAGGATAAACATAAAAGTGTGAAATACAGTTTTCCAGGTTGTGTCATGTTTAAGACTGTTTATTCAGGCCATACAGACATTTGTAGCTCATAATCTTATTCCAGAGAAAACAGAAACTGTTTTCGCCCAGGGATGCGTATGTGCATCATCTGACCCTAAATATTTATAGCATTTAGCTGACACTCTTATCCAGAGCGACTTACAAGATTACTCACACTACAGAGGTGAACCGGAGTAACATTACGAGCATTACGATCCAGACTATGGTTTGAACCGCAGTCACCCACAAGGTGTGGTGGCATACTGGTGGTATTAAAACTTCACCATCAGTTTTTCCTTGTGGGTCTCGTCCATTTTTACCCTATCTGACTCAAACCAAAGCTGCTGTAAAATGTGAAAAACTAATTCTGACTCTCAAGTAAGTAGAGTAAAGACTGCTTTGGTTTTACTCTAACGTGATCCACACTGAAAGATCATTAGCCCAGTACAGTGAGTATCTGAACACAGCAGAACTAACCAACACCACTAACAGCACATCATATATATATCTTATATATATATATATATATATATATATATATATATATATATATATATATATATATATATATATATATATATATATATATATCTTTATTACAGTGGGGATTTGTCAAGCATGGGCAGAAGTCTGCTGTGAATCATTTTGGTGTGTAAAAACCAATCAGGACACAAATATAGGGGCATGGATTTTGTTATATGTGAGATACATTTCTAATATATTTTTAAATTTCTAAATAGATTTCAAACAATTGCAGCAATTAATTATTGGTCATTTTCATGAATTTATAAATGTATTACATGCATATTTTCCATGTGGGTTATGTGTTTAAATAAATATCAAAATGTTGAAATTGAGAAGTTGAAATTAAATTCATATTACATTTTTTGCTATTTTAGAAAGAGTACAGAAAAAGTACCATTATGTACCAGTACCGGTACCAAATTCCAGATACGGGTATTGATACCATGAACACTGTACATATCATAGTAAGATGTGTTAAAACACTGTTGACACAGTGATAGAATGAGTACTAGGGATATCCACAAATTGTTTTGCTCTCTATCTGATTCAGATACCTTATATCAATTGTTGGTCTCTACAAGTCCAATCCGATCCCATCTTTGTGTTTTTGTAAATAACAAAGCCCTACAACTTACGTAATGTCTGCTGCTAAGCATGTAATTTTTAGTGAACAGTTTATAAACTCTGTACTATACTGATGGCTGTACTGATCTAATGGACTGCACACTATGCTACAGGAAATGAAAGTACAGCCTTCCCACAAGGGCCAAATACCACCCAAATTTATAGACTAGACATTCTCCCACTTGAATGTCTGAGCACTACTTGGACATTCAGGAGTTTGGAACTGTTCCTGTGATATAACCTGTAACATTGGACATCACCTGGGCTACACTCTTAAAGATAAAGGTGCTACAGATATACCATGGATGAGGAAAAATTACATTTTGTGAATGAGAGAGAAATGTGTGCATGTGTAGAACCTTTTAAATGTTTAAATTATGTTAATTTGATGTAAAGATTATTTAACAATTTAAATCCTAAGCAGCCAAAGCAAAGAGGCCCAGACCAAGCTCTTCTGGGGGGTTCAAAGGCATTCTCAGACCAGTCGAGAGATATAATCTCTCCAGCATGTCCTGGGTCTTCCCCGGGGCCTCCTCCCAGTCAGACATGCCAGATGCCCAAACCACCTCAGCTGGCTTCTCTCGATGTGGAAACGTAGCAGTTCCACTCCGAGTCCCTCCTGGATGACTGAACTCCTTATCCTATCTCTAATGGAGTGTCCAGCAACCCTGTGGAGAAAGCACATTTCAACAGTTTGTACTCTGGATTTCAGTCACTACTCAAAAGCTTTTGGCCATAGATCAGAGTCAGAACATAGATTGACTGGTAAATTGAGAGCCTCAGCTCCCTCTTCACCACAACAGAATCTTCAGACACTGCACCAAACCATTGCTCCTCTTGTATCTGAGGTTCGACCTTTAGTCGGACTCTCTTCTCCAGTACCCCTGCATAGATCTTGCCAGTAAGCTGAGGAGTGTAATCCCCCTATAGTTGGAGCACACCCTCTGGTTCCCCTTCTTAAAAAGAGGAACCACTTTGGTGCCCTGCCACCAAGGAGTTTCCTAAGTACCCATGTGACCTCAGCCTGCGTGATGGAGTCCCCAGCCCAGCTCCCAAGCATTGCTTTCTCTATGTGCTGGTGGTATTAAGATGATCCATTCCTTCCACTGTCTGATGACATCCAAATGACCATGTTTTAAACAAAATTTTATTTGCATCTACAATTTTTTTTGTTTACAAGGATTAGATTGACCTGGATATTTATAAAAATAAGTTTGTTTGTTTTTTTTTTTTAAATAATTGACAGCAGTTCAAATAAAATAAAAAACAAACCTAAATGTCATTTATCATTCTGTTATTTATGAATATATCAGTGTTATTCCTTATCCCTCTGGCCTTATATTCTAAAATTTGCACACTGTGTGAGCAAAAAAAAGCCCCTCCCTTCTCATTTTCATTTATAAGGCAATATCTGGGTCAGTGATGTCATTTTTCCTGCCACCCTCACTGATCAGTCAGAGTCTGCATGCAGGTTGAGCATGTACATGTGGACAGAGCAGATAACATAAACTGGGAATCAGTTGTAAACAAGTTATAACACACTTCTTGCCTGTATGACTTGGTTTATGCAGCGTTATGTAGTGGTCTCAAATGTTGTATGTCAGCAGTGTGCCATGTCCAGAGTGGGCTCTAAGAGACAATATCCTCCATATGATATTTCCCTACCAAAAAGATGTTGAAGTTGTTGTTTTAAGCTTCTTAATGTCACTTTAATTTCTGCTTGGGTCCCTAAAGGAGAAGCTAGAATCACCTGTATCCAGAGCACTTTCAACAGGCTTCCCAGTGGGTGGCTCACTGAGTGGGGCAAACTTATCAGGCACTTGAATCAAAGTGGTGCTTGTGTAGGGGAGCCTCAGTGTTTTAGTTTTGGCTTTGCAAGTATGTTGCCTAGACGCCACCTATTTGTCCCGCTGTGAGGGCTCAGCTGCTGGAGTCAAGAGCATTCTATCTGTCCCTCAGGCATGTGGACAGATGACACTAGCTGTTTACATGACAGTCTGATACATTACATTAATGGAAAATCTCCTTTTATATGCACGCTACAAGTAATCTGATCCAAAATGAAATATGTACAGCATGTGAGTCTAGTCTGAGTATGAGGAGCAACAGTGATTTATAGCTGCTTTAAAATGATGGCAGACTCCAGAAAATGCACTTTACAATCACTTATTAAAGCGATAGCAGGATGTCACGTCCAGGAATATTCTGAGGCACCATCCCACAGAGGATGATGTGCATCCTCTGTATGAGAGTGTGTAGTAAAGATTCAGGAGTAATGTGAAAGTCAATCATGATTTTATATCACTTGAAAGATTATCTCTTTTTGCCTGGTCTAAGCTAGGGTGCAAAACGTACTTAAACTTTCTGACTGGGAATAATCGGATACAGGTGTTTACATGGCTATTACTCTTCTATTTAACATGTCAAGGATTTCAAAGGCTCAAACACAAGAGCCACATCTAACTGTATGAGCTTCTCTATTTGAGCCTTGGTTATACTACACTTCTATCACACACTTCCCCACTGAATTTAGTAGATTTTTATGATGAATGAAAAACAAAATCTATTGCATACTAAATAACAAGAGATCACACATTACACATTCAACCTTCTGTTGAGCCGAACTGAACATGCCTCAAAATATGCCTTATGTTGCATAGTGGATGATCACTGTTTTGTGGCTATTTGTGCTGACTTGATAAAAAAAAATGCAAAAAAACATGTTTGAGGTTGTGGTTGGAAAGGAAGTAGTATATATTGAAGTTGTTCATATGATTCATATGGTGAAAAGATTTTGATTCCACCTTAAATGGCACTGCTGTATTACACGCATTATATAACCAGAATAAAGGCGCTGCATCATTTAAGGTGGAACAAGATTATGCTGAGATTCGGTGCAAGAAAACATGTTTGATAACCTCCAAGTCAGAGTCTGTGCCCTTCACACAACTCGATTCTCTCTCCACCTGTCAACTCTGACTGCAAAAAACCAACCAGCACAGACTCAGATAGAATGATAGTCAGGGCTAACTGAGACTTCTCACAGACATAGCCATAACACTTTTCAATAAGGGGGCATTAATTAACAGTACTTGCATCAGTAATAAACATTACTAAATGATTCATAAATGTCTTAACTAATTATTAATTACACTACAAGATATTATTAAGCATTACTAAATAATTGCATAATAAAATATTTGAGAAGTGGCAGCCAATTGTACACAACATACTACCTACCGTACTAATAATTAACAATAGGAATAATAACTATGTGGGCAAAAGTATTGGGACACCTGCTTATACATTGTTTCTTCTTGGATACACACTATTTAGCATGCAAAGACATTGAGCAGAGGCATTTATGTACAGCACTTCCGCATAATCAACAACAATCAAAATGTAAACTCCACCAACCTAATTTTTACAGTGAAAGAAAAGCTAGCCTTATTAAGTTAACTGCTGAATTTGAATATGTAAACATGCATATAGAGCCACTGTGCTTGCAGGAATTGTCCTCCACTTTCATGCAGAGAAACACACATATATGGTGGTTTACAAGTATTTGATAAACTACCGATATGTTTTGCCCCCTACAAGAATACAGAGGCCTGTAATTTTTTTTCATATGTACACTTCAACTGTGAGAGAGAGAATTTAAAACAATCCAGAAAATCACATTATATTATTTAACTAGCATTTTATTGCATCACATACCAACCAGCAAGAATTCTGGCTCTCACAGACCTGTGAGTTTTTCTTTAAGAAGGCATCCTACTTTGCACTCATTGCCTGTATTAATACTGGATAATACATGATAATAGGCAAGCAGCTTGGTGAGAAGGCAACAACTGTTGTTGCAATTATTAGAAAATGGAAGATGGTCTGGGGATCCATGCACGATCTGCCCTTGTGGGCTAAGGATGATTCTGAAAAAGGAATCATCCCAGAATTACATGAGAAGATCTTGTCATTGACCTGAAGAGAGCTGGGAGCAGAGTCTCAAAGATTACTATTGGTAACACACTATGCTGTCTTGCATTAAAATACTGTAGGGCACGTAAGGTCCCCCTGCTCATGCCAGCACATGTCCAGGCCTGAAGTTCGCTGAAGACCATTTGGATGATCCAGAGGAGGCATGGGAGAAGGTCATGTGGTCCAAAATAAAAATTTTTGGTATAACTCCACTGCACCCCTCCTCCATATTTGGAGGAAGAAGAAGGATGAGTACAACCCCAAGAACACCATCCCAACTGTGAAGCATGGGGGTGGAAACAACATACTTGGGGGCTGCTTTTCTGCAATGGGGACAGGATGTATTGAAGGGAGGAAGGATGGTGCCATGTATTGTGAGATTTTGGCCAATTACCTCATTGAAGCATTGAAAATGGGTTGTGGCTGGATCTTCATAATGCTCCATAAGTAGCATTTCAAGCTCCTGGAGTGGCCTAGCCAGTCTCAAGACCTGAACTCATTAATCTTTGGAGGTAGTTGAAACTCAGTGTTGCCCATGGAAGGCTCCAAAACCTGAAACATCCGGAGAAAATCTATACGGAGGAGTGGGCCACTCTGCTGTAGTGTGTGCACTTGCTCAAATATTACAAGAAACATCTGACAACCTGTAATTGCAAACAAAGGTCTGTATCAAATTAAGTACTGTTTTTCTATTGTATCAAATGCATGCAATAAAATGCAAATTAATTGGTACATTGTGATTTTCTGGATTTCTCTCACAGTGTACCTATGATAAAAATTACAGACCTTTCATTCAATACAATACTCAAATATTTACTCACTTTATGTCTTAATTGGTGTCAATTAATAATCAACCGAGACATTACTAAACAATTTAGTAATGTTTATTACCATTAGAAGTACTGTTACTTAATTAGTACTATCACTAATAACTGCAGAAGTACAACTAACCCACAACACTCAAAACTGACAGTTGCTTCAAGAATTCAATTTGAGAATTCAAGTGTGTGTCAAAGATCCGATGAAAAGTTGTAGCAGTGCTTCCACCAGATGTGCATTGGTGTGTTTTTTTCTTCAGTAATATCTTCCTCCTAGCTACCCACACATACAGGCCACAGCTCTAGATATTGTTGAACGGTGTACCTTCACTGGGGGGGACATTTAATTTAATTTAATCTTCTTATCCGTTTGTCCTGGTCAGGGTCACAGTGAGTCCAGAGAATACCCAGAAACACTGGGTACAGGGGAGGAATAAACCCTGGACAAAGTGCCAGTCCATTGCAGAGTAACATACACACAGCCATTCACTCACAAACACTTAGGAGCTGTTTAGTTTGGCCAGCCCACCTACCAGCATGCTTTTGGGATGTGGGAGTCAGTATTTTAAAATAAAATATAAAGCAAATAAGATCAAAGAATTTTTAATCTGAATGAATCAGATGAAAGTTTGCAAGGCACTGTCAGCAAAGTGAAAATACATGCAGTATAATTTGTATCTACCTGTGTAAAAATGAACAAACAGCCCTTTACAGGCTTCAAATACTCTTGTTGTCTCTGAAAGAATGTCAAATTACCAGGCCTGTCTTCATGTTCTTTCTTGGTCCACATGCTGTTTATTTTTGGTGGTGTTCATGTGTCATGTTCTCCAGCCCTCTTGTCTCCAGGTGTTCGTTGTCTTATGCCCTGTCCCACCTTTCTCATTTATTGTCATTATATATATCCCTGTTATATAGTCCTTATAGTCCTGTGTTTGTCTCAGTATTTGTCTTGTCTCTGTCGAGCATGAATGTGTTTCTCTGTATTTATGATTACCCTAGATGTTGTTACCGTTCTAGTTTGCTCATCTAATAAAAAGACTTTGCAAATAAATCCAGCCTCCCAACTGCATTTGTCAAGACTAGACCTTTTAACAGACTAGGCTTTTTGATGAGCAGCAAAGGAGGCGGCGCTTGTTTTGACGGTTGCAGTCAATCCTATCGGAGCTGAGAGCCAGCCATGGGATCTGGACATCGGAGCCATAGTGGAAGCAGCAGCTCTTAGTGGAGCTGGGGACCCTGTCTCTCTGGAATCAGACATGGTGGGAAACAGCCCTGAAGAGCAGACTCAGCATCTGTGGGACAGCAAATGTAAGGGTTCCAAGGCCCTCGGGGCTATGTCTGCCACCAAACCGGAGCTACCAGAGCTACCTCAGCTCCTGGACGAGTTTACCCTGGACCAGTGAGTCCCCAGTTCTACAGAGAGTGCTGAACCAACTATGCCTGCCTTTCCAGCTCCAGCACTGCCAATGTCTGTCATTTCTGCGATGGAAATACCCGCCCTCCAAGGGCCTGCTCACATCAGATGTGCTCCAGTGTCTGCAGTCCCAGCCTCCCTTTTGCCTGTGTCAGCTTTCAGAACTGTGCTCAAGCTGGCTTCCTGAACTAATGTGCCAGTCCTGGGCCTTTACCACATGTTCTTCACTTGTGCCTGTTCCTTTGCCCATTGTTCTTCATGTTCCAGTTTCTATGTTTCCCTCCATGTCTGTTCCTCTCCCTGTAATACTCCCTGTTTGTGCTTTTGTCTTTGTCCAGTTCCTGCAGTTTGTCCTGTCTATTGCTGTGTCTGCTGTTCTGTGTGTGGTTCTGCATCCTGCCTGTGGTCCTGTACAATGTTCTGGTTTCTGTTTTTCTGTCCTGTTTCTGCCCCTCTGAGTGGTGCTTCTGCTCTGTCTTCATGTCTTTCTTCACGTTCTTTCTTGGTCCATATGCTAGTGTTTACTTTTGGTGGTGTTACTCCACCCTCTTGTCTCCAGGTGTTCATTGTCCTATGCTCTGCTTCACTTGTTACCTTTGTAAGCTGTTTGTCATTTATCATTGTTACTTATAGTCCTGGTTGCACCACTGCTACACAGAAAAAATACTTAATGACATGTTTAAAGATATTACAGAAGATATTTTCCCATCGAAAAATGTAATTAAGTAAGTAAGTGGAGTTACAAAGTGGTTTAGTTTTGGAAGGAGCCCCTAGAAGGACCATGCCCTAAAGTGTTTCTGCAGTTTGTGTTGGTCATCCTTCGTCAGTGCCCACAGGATGCTGCCAACAGGATGTTGATGGTTGGGATTAAATACTCCAGCAGCACTGATGCATCTGATTCACTCTTACAAGGCAACACACACTAATTCACCACCACCATGTTAGTTTCACTGCAGTTCTGAGAATGACCCACCACCCTCATAATACCTTGCATGTGATGGTCCTGACCACACCCATGCAGTTCTGGGTGGGCTGCTGTTTGCAATTCTTATTTTACTCCACTTTAACATTAATATAAAAATATATATTGAACATAATATTGGTAAACACTTATTCTCTTGTTCATATAAAAACCAGAAGACAGCTTAGAAGATAAGGATCCTTCAGAGAACAGTTGTTTGATAAATCAGGCTTGAAATGGGATGTTGAACCACATAAGCATAAGGCTAAAGTGCTACAATGCCATAAATTTAATTTTCTATAGTCCAGAAGATGAGAAATAAGAGATCATCCATTAAGCCCACCCCCAAGGCATAGATAACACATATGCATTCATGGTTACTGAATAACAAGACTTTTAAAGACTTATTTGTTGTGTGTAGGTTTACTCACCCAATAACCTTTAACCTCTAGGGCTGTTGGCAATTATTGGATGGTGCCATAATGTCTG
>CM067502.1:20497111-20542111 GCA_034509495.1 Acestrorhynchus altus
GCTGCTGTCCACTGAAAACCACGTATCTCCATTTTTGTCATCCATGCCTATCCATTTAGTTCTGGATGAATGGACTAATATAAATGCTTTCCAACTACATATTTAATAATATTTAAGAAATTCAGCTGTCCAACATCCAACTTGCATTGGACAATTACGACTTTAACTATATTGAGGGATGGAGATGATATAACTAAATCCTTAAATGTAATTATTAGCAATGCAATTATCTTATGAGGGAAAGTTAGGACATCCTATGTCCTAATAGCTGGTCCTTTCACCATTGGCCGAAAAAAATGTCAGTTAGATGTATTTCATGACTGTCTACCAGTCTCTGACATCAACTGAATTTGAATTCTTTCAGCTGTATAATGTGTCAGTATCAGTGTCTGTCTTTGTACAGACTCTTTTACATTTTCCTGAAGCCCCCTCTGATATAATACATATTTCATAGTGGTTTCTATGATGGAAAGCTCTCTAGGGCCTGTTGACAGCAAGTATTTTCTCCTTGCACACCTCCCATAAAAATTGAATTTTTTTGGTCTCTTTCTGATGCTTTGACATCAACTGTGTCAAGAGCTACCTGTAGATCCAGTGTTATAATTTAGGATTTTGGAGACCTGTGGCTAAACTTGCTACAACGACCTGAACTGACTATTTTGGCAACTGTTTTAAATGTTTTTCTTTTTTATATTCAGTTTTTAGGGACAGTGAAATGACTGATTTTTAGGGGTTGAATGCCTCAACTTTACTCCTCTAAACATTCTTCTGGTAATTCTGGTCAAATAATTCAGGCCATTTGACTTTAATCTCATTTGACCATAAACATTTTCAGCTGCTTAGTCGAGTTTGAAAGTGTTGGATGTCAGCATCACAGTTCATTGTAATATAAAACTTGCTTGACTTCAACAACTTTTTAGTTCACAGCAGCTGTGCTTTTGTGTTTCAATGGTTGTTCCTGACCATACAAACCGGTTTCTTCTCTGAATATAACAGTTTAGGTCTATGTCCAGACCTTGTGGGAGTGGGAGATTATGTTTTGGGAGTCTGCAGTTGTTTAGATGGCTCCAAAAGACATTCCTGACTCAATCCTGATCCATCCCTCTCAGGTCTGCACTGACCTTAAACTTTCCCAGTGCACTGTGTTGGTCAGTTTAGTGAGTGTGGTTAAACACACGCTTTTTATGAGGACAAAGTGAAGCTGCCAGTTATAGTCTTTAGTCAATCATGATCACTAACATGAAAAAAAAATGTTTTTATTCGTTACAGATACATGTTGTGCACTGATTCTGCCACAGAAAGAACAGTTTAAAACAAATAATTGAAATCCCAGTATTTCCATGACCTTCTCTGTATTTCTATAGGATGGCAACCATGGTGATCCAGTTCTCTGTTCTCATATTACTGCACTGCTGTCTGGTTGTTGTGACGACAGCGGAGGACTACAAGTGTCTGCCACTGGTTTTGCGTAAGACGTGTTGCTGGGTGAATGAGACATACACCGCGCGAAATGTTGTCATCCTCCTCTCCATCCTGATCAACTTCCTGGCTGCCATTATTAACATTGTGAGTCACAGACACACACACACACACACACACACACACACACACACACACACACACACACACACACACACACACAGACCTGTAGTTGTATTCTGCAATATAAGTTGTTTAAAATTATATATGTGGGTTCATAAACTGGAAGTGAAATAAATAAATGGATGAATGGAGTCAAGAAAAATCATAAGTATTTTAAAAAGTCACTAGAAATATTTTAGTATTTGAGTAACCAAAAGTTAGTTTATTAAATCAGTGTTGATCTTATCAAATCCAAGCTCCAACTTTTTCGTCTTTTAGAGCAACCTGTTAGCTGATTCTTTTGATAGTTTACAGAAAACAATGTTGGTTTCCCAGCTAAGATTTTGTGCATTGTGTATTTCATTCTGTGTAATATTTCTTTCTCTAGTTGTGGTGCAATGTTGATAAATCCATCTGGGATGTGTTCAGAAACGGTACTTTTGATGCCTCAGCCTCAATCCCTGGCTGTCTGTACCCAGAGGTATGTTTTTGCAGTGCCCATATAAACCTCACCCTATGTAACCCTCACCCCACCCATCAAGCCGTATGTGTGTGTGTGTGTGTGTGTGTGTGTGTGTGTGTGTGTGTGTGTGTGTGTGTGTGTGTGTGTGTTTGTGTGTGTGTGTGTGTGTGTGTGTGTGTGTTTTACACTGTATGTGGTGCTGGTACAAGTGGCTCAGCTATGCTGTTGGAGTGCTTAAACACTGTGTCCACTCACTGTCCACTCTATTAGACACTCCTACCCAGTTGCTCCACCTTGTATATGTAAAGTGAGAGACAGAAGGCCATCTGTTTGTGTTGGGCATCCTCTGGACCAGGGGTAGGCAACTCCGGTCCTAGAGTACCACACTCTAGGAGCTTTGTGCTCCTCCTGATCAAGCACATCTGATTACCTGTTAATCGACAGGTTTAGTAGGTCTGTTACAGCAGGGAAATCAGCAATCTGTGCCGGAATGCTGGAACTCCAGGACCAGGGTGCTATTGTCCTTCATCAGTGCTCACAGCACACTGTCCACAGGACACTGTTGGCAGGATATTTCTGTTTGTTGGACTGTTCTCAGTCCAGCAGTGACACTGAAGGATTTAAACAGGTGCCATTCTGGGGTTTTTTTGTTTGTTTGTTTGTTTGTTTGTTTTTTATTATCTTGTGCTTAGGCATGTTTCTTATTTATGTGCTGCCGTATTTTCTCAGTGTTTATGGATGTTCCTGGTGTGTATTGTTTTCAATATTTAGTTTTTGCTATATTAAGTCTTATTTAATGGTTTATATCACTGTATTCATGAGACTTGTGTGTATTTACAGTACTTTGCATTCAAATGCATGTTTCCTGTTTATAGTATTTTGTTTTTACGGGGGTGTTGGCGATGGTGACATGTGCCGTGTTCCTGCGGTTAAACTCCGTGCTGAAGTTGGCCATCCTTCTGCTGATGATTGCCATCTACTCATTACTGACTGAGGCTTTTTATCACTCACTGTTCACTCGCTATGACACCATCTCCAGCTACGATACCTTCAACAACCAGAGGTCAGTATACACACATACGCATACATGCACACACACACACACACACACACACATTATATTATCAAGTGAATAATGTAATCATTCGGTCCAGTTTGTACTGGTTTCACTGCAGTTTAACCAGTGCACTAAAGACATTACCTATGTCCTGCCTTCATCACCTACCTGAGTTTTGTCTCCCTGTACTTGACATTGATTGTAGAGAGGTGCGCATCTGTGTTTTTGTAAATGCAGCAAGTTTCCTGGTGTTGTGCCAAATTCTGCCTTCCTGAAATCTGACTTCCTTCTGTTTTTAAATAAGGGTTCATTTACAGTTACAGTAAATACAAGAATCAGCAATGTAAGTCTGAACCATCCAAAAAAGTGCAATTGAACCAGACCATGGAGACCAATGCCACCCCTGTAGGTCAGACCAATTAACAAGGTCCACAGCTCCTTTCATAAGTGCAATTTTGTAGGTGTGAAAGCAGCCTAAGTTGCATTCTCTATGCAAGGCTTTGAGAGTAAATTTGTATTAGACACCTTTTTTGTGAGGAAGAAACCTTGGGCGGAACCAGGCTCACAAGGGGGAACCCATTTTCCTCTAGTCAAACTGCTCATACATTATTGATAAGGGGACTCTGGACCACCACATGTCTGCTGTAAGGCACAGGTGTACTGGAGTGATGTCAGTGATGGCAGATGGGCAGCTAATCCATGGCAGTGTTGGAAACAATCCATGCTCTTTAGCCTGAAGTTGGACAGTCTGTGTATAGGGGTGGCAGGAGAGCCTGAGGTCGATCTCAGGTGGGGTGGCAGGGGAATCCAAGGTCCGTTTCAGATAAGCTGGCAGGGGAGCCTGAGGTCTGTCTCAGACAAGCTAGCAGGGGAGCCTGAGGTCTAACTCTGAAGGGTTTCGCAGGGGAACCTGAGGTCAGCCTCTGATGGGGTGACAGGAGAGCACATGGTTAGTCAGCCCAGACCAGTTTAGTGTTTAGTGTTAGATTTTTAGTACCGTAAATTTTGTCTGATATTTTAGTACCGTACATTTTGTCTGATATTTTAGTACCGTACATTTTGTCTGATATTTTAGTACCGTACATTTTGTCTGACATTGTTATGCTTTTAATGCTACTTTTCTGACTTTAAAGCTGATCAAGTCAGCAAGAGTAGCTGAAATATTTGCATGGTAAAAAGACCCAGTTATGCATTTTACTTGCAAACATTGTGCATTTACCCATTTTGCTTTACTGCTCCCACCTGTTCCCAAAGATTTCATCATGCGTCCACAAAAATTGACCTCATTTGTCCTGCTCCCACATGAACTGGGCAGGTTCACTGCCTGTTCCCACGAACTGCACTACATTTTAGTGCTGCACTCTGTGTAGACCTCTACTTTAAGCAGAGAAATAGAAAACAAAGTTCTCTGCTAGAACATATTAGATTGTTTAACTATCTTAACTATACCCTACTGGGGACTGCCTGTAATGCGCAGTTGACCGAGCTTGCAAATGTACTGCACTTTGTTTAACAATGCATAACCCAAGTCATATTAGTGTAAAATCCTGTAATTTCACTCTACCACCTCAGTCCATGTGCTTCTTTTACTTTCAGCGATGGATCTGTATATTTCAGCTTGTCCAGAAATGTGTAAAGCACATCATTTAGGAGTGTCTCAAAGAGTGAATTATACTTCCTGTCTATAGGAGCCAAAGAAATACAAATTCCTGTATAAGTCTGCTTTTAAGTTTAACTTAACAAAGTGTTTCTTCTATGGATCCCTCCAGTGAATTTTTTATATTTACAAATTATTCAGTGCAAAAACATGTATAAAGATAACTGTTACTTTTTATTGCATATAAAAATACATATTATATATTGTGATGAATATGAACTGAAATGGATGATTGTGGCTTAAGCTTGGCCTGTGGTTTGTTATGTCACTGGGCTGAATGGCCTGAATGCTCTGTGAGTTGATAAACCTTGCTGATGACTTCTTCTTTCCTGTTGCCCCGGTGACAGTGAAAGCTTCCTGGGAACCAAGAGAACATCTCTACTGCTGATGGCAATGTTCCTGTTAGCAGTGTTCTATCACGGACAACAGGTGAGCACATGCAGTTCAAGCACTCAAACACACACACACACACACATTTCTCTTTCTTTCTATTTCCCTTACTTTCTCATTCTCTCTCCTTGACTTTTACTCGTTCCAAGGCGTTTGTGTGAGTCTTTATAATGTCATGTGTTACTAGGAAACACAGCTGGACCATTGGCAATTTCACAAGGCCTTCTTAGCCAATATATTAAAGCTCAGCTCTTCAAGGTAGACTGTGTGTGTGTGTGTGTGTGTGTGTGTGTGTGTGTGTGTGTGTGTGTGTGTGTGTGTGTGTGTGTGTGTTGTGTGTGTGTGTGTGTTTGTTTGTGTGTGTGTTTGGTAAGAGAGGGCAAATAGGAGGCTTTTTAAGTTCACTCTGTTGAATTGCTGTCTTTGATGCTGGAGATCAGTAGACGACCTGCAGGGTAATGAAACAGGGTGGGATGGCGGCTGATGCAGAGACAGAGGTGAGAGAGAGAGAGAGAGAGAGAGAGAGAGAGAGAGAGAGAGAGAGAGAGAGAGATTGTGAGAGAGAAATTAATTTTACTAATTCTTTTAACTTTCATCACACTTTGACTGTGAGGGTGTGTGTGCGAGTGTTCTTCAGTGTTTACAGTCACACTCCTATAAATAAAGTTCCTAAGTGTTTGCTCAGACATGGTTGTCCAAAAACATTTAACTAATTAAGAGCCTTTATATAATGTGGTCACATCACTGATTTACTTATTATCGCTAAGTAATTTGGACAAATAAGTATCATCTGCATATTTTTATATGATTGTGATTCAAATTGAAAAAAGGACTGTTACAGAACCCTTAACCTAAGGCTTGTTGTTTCCCGGTTAGGGCTGCAGCAATTGACTATTTCAATAGCTGAATAATCCCCACTCATTGGCACACCACCAGTATTCTGTCACTGCGGTGCTGAGAAAGACCCACCACCCACATAATACGTGCACTGTGGTGGTCCTGTGGGGTCCTGATAATTGAAGAACAGGGTGAAAAGTGGTTAACAAGGTATGCAGAAAAACAGATGGATTACACTTTGTAATTATAGAACTACAGGTCATAATGTTACGGTTAATCTATCTATTGGTATTTTGGCTGAGCTGTATTCGTTCCATTGCACATTTTATTCCATATCATTATTATTGTCATGAGTATCATGCTTAACCATACATTTTGGTTGTGCTAACCATTGTGAAATTTTTGAATGTGGGAATATTGACTACAGTAATTAATTTGTATTAATTAATTATATTTTAAACAATTAATCAATAATATTAACAACAGCTATTATTATATGTTTTTGTTTCATTGTTATTATTGTAGTGTTATTGTTATGTTCCTAAGGCCCAAACTGGCTGTGTGTGTTATAGATGAAATATGTCTCAGCTCTGTTTCTTCTGGGTTGGTATCTATAATTCATTGAAGTGCACTGAGAGCAAAGGGCAAATGGCTCTAACTAACACTGGAAGAAAGCCGGGTGAAAAACGAATCCTGTGAAAAGGATTTAAAGAAGTTAATCCAATGGACTCAAAATGTGTAGCCGCAAAGGATGAAGCTGTGACCTTCATCCTGAACCTAGAATTGGAATGGTCACAGAATTTCTGCTGAAACGCAAACGGATTCGGTTCCATCCTGCAGTGCTTATATATGACATTAAAACAAGCTGAATAATTAAAGGATTTCAGAGCCTGCCTGCCATCGCTTAATAATAAAAATAATCAAGACGTCACCACAGACATCATCTGAGGAGCAACTGAGAATTATTATATGTTCAGATATGGTGTGGATGTGGATTGTCTATTTGGGGTGAGCGATAAAATGGGTTGGGCTATAAATATTAATTATATGATTATGGGATTAATTATTCATCAAATGTCCTTAAACTACATTGAAACAATGCATTTTAACAAAGAATGTAAAATAATGATAATTTTAGACTTGCTAAATGATCTTTCATGAAATAACTTTGTTTTTAGTAAATGGTTGTCCTGCACAACATTTGACTGAACCTCAGCTCATTTAAAAAAACGGTGATATTGGTGGGCTTTGTTGCAACAGCTCTCTTTAGGAGTAAGTCTACAAGCTTACATTTCTGCTGGGTGTGAACTTTTTGTCAAGACCAAAATCAGCTTTTTTGAACCACCTCCTTTCTTCAGGGATGTGAAGGAGTGCCCGCTGGTCATCGTGACATAAACACAAGTGGGTCATTTTGCGGAAAGATCCAAACAGCATAAAATCAGCCTACATTGATGGTGGCCAACAGAAAAAGCACAGCATTAGCTTGCTGGTTACATGTCTGTTCCAACATTACTACCGTGTCATCAGTACTGTGGCTACGGCCGTCATTCATAATCACTTGTGCGGCATTTTAATATATAGTTACATTTATTTCACAGCAAAAAAGACATGTAATTGAGATTGTCCATCAGTCTAAATGATATAGCATTTAGAATATGCATTATTCTCATTGAAACTGGCAACTTATCACTGCTGATTTATTAGGAACATTTTAATCCTAGTTTTTGAAAAACATATGAAAACCGTATAAAAGAACCACATAATAAACAATGAAATACTAAAATACTAATATGCTGACCTGCAATAAATTGTGATTTTGGTGTTATTTGTATGTATTTTGTATTGATGGTTGTTATTGTAAGTGTTATTGTGATTTTAGTGTAGGTGCTTTATGTGTGTGTCTGTGCAATGTGTCTTTCAAAGAAAGGGATAATAAGGGTCAGGCTTGAAGAACTCTTTTTAATTCTGGTTGTGATTTTAATAATCACCCAGCCATGGCATTTAACCCCCCCCCCCACACACACACACACACGCCTACCAACCCTTACACACACATACACACACTATGTTACTCATTTAATTATTCACAAAATTATCTTTCACACCTCATTCAAACTAATCTCACAATCTTTTTCTCTCTCTTTTACACACACACACACACACACACACACATTCTTCACAGCTTACACCATGCCCAGTCTGTTAGTAGATTAATTTTCAGTTTGGGAGCATGACCAATGTCAAGCCTTTTCCTCATTTAGCACCTCTAATTCTGTCTGGATTCTAATGTATGCAGATGAGCATGTATTCATTGTTCATTTGGATAGAAGCCATTAGTGCTGCTTGTTAGCTGAGTTTACATCTATAGGGGGAAGGGGGAGTAGGTTGTTACTCATAAGCGTGTCTGTAAATATGCATGTCTCCATCTATGTGTGCATGTATGTATTTTTTTTTTTGCAATCAATTGCAGCTTGCTTAACCTGTCTGATGTGCTCAATTCATACTAATTACTTTTGTGTTCTCAGTCAAAAATGACCATCCCATTATAGCTGAATATAAATCCATATTAATACATGTCACATAATGTTGTGGAAAACCTTTTAATCAACTTTATGTGAATAACTTCTATTTGCTATTTTTGGCCTGTAGGCCCCATTGATCTGAGCTTATACAACTCATTTTTGAGTAAAAAATAAAACACTCATCTTCAAATAATAGTTGTCCACCATGGCACCAGAACCTCTGAATGTATGATGCATAACAACCAACCTTTCATCTAGGCACTGGACATTGGTTCATTGGTCGTTTATACTATGACAAAAGTGAGACCATAATTGAAGATTACCCGTTGTCATTCTGAGTGACTCCATGGCAGTCTGGTACAATACCATTGCATTCTTTGGTGATGCTGGCAACAGTCTGTGTACATGTAGACTACCTTAGTGCAGCCGTCTGCCAGTGGTGCAAGGTAGCTCATGGCGGGCATTTCTACTCGCTGAGTGTCTGCATTCGTGACTCCACAGTGCATCAGTTCACCCTCTCTGTGGTTTGTGTAGGTCTCCTAGATCCGGTCCTGATCATTAAGCTCATGTGGGCGGCCACTGTGCAGTCCACTTTCAGTGGTAATGTCATCTATGATGCATTCTCAGTACACACAACAATGTGGATCAAGGAATATTAAATATCAGTTCACCTTAGGAAATTGAGTGCCCCCTCTTTCTGAAATCAAGAACATTAAGAAAGAGTTTAGCCCACTGGGGGGATTTATGCCCCTCTTATCCATGTCTGGGGTTAGGCATAGTGCCTGTTTATCATGATCATTGTCAGTACTGCAGTGGCACTGACATGGTGGAGTGTGTTGGAGTGGATCATACAGCAGTGCTGCTAGAGTGTTTACTGTAAACACTGTGTCCACTCACTGTTCTCTCTATTAGGCATTCCTACCTAGTTGCTCCACCTTTTAGATGTAAAGTCAGAGATAGAAGATCATCTGTTTTGCACAGATTGTGTTGGTCATCCTCTAGTCCTAGTGCCCAGAGGATGCTGCCCACAGGATGCTGTTGGCTGGATATTTCTGTTTGGTGGACTATTCTCAGTTAAGCAGTTACACTGATGGGTTTAACCAGTCCAGCAACACTGCTGTATTTGATCCACTGGTATTAATGCAACACACTCTAACACACCACCACCATGTCATTGTCACTGCCGTGCTGAGAATGACGCACCACCCACATAATACCTGCTCTGTGTTGGTCCTGTGGGGTTAATTACTGATACTTTAGCACGATTCTTGTTAAGGTTTTAATTTTTTCATATCTTATATCACCATTTCTCTTAAGTATATCAAGGAATGAGGTTTTATTCATATCGCCCAGACCTACCTCAGGATAATCAGATTAAATGAACTACATTTTTTCGTGTAGGAGAATCAAAACATACACAATAAAATGGTAAAGAAATACTTGCTGGCCACTTTATTAGAAACAGTTGAATTCTAGCTCTACCTTGATGTCTGGAGTACAATTAGAGACTCTAGCTCACCTGTTAATGTGTTTATGTGAGTCATGGTCTGGCTCTTCATCAATGGTTGACAGTGCTTGTCCAAGGCACCACCGTTCTCAGCAGTGTTGCTGGACCTGGTACACTCATACCACTGCCACGCATTATTCTGGCAGAAATTCTAGCAGTTACTGATAAAGTGATACACTTACCTTTCCTTCTGTCATCTCACCCCCTGCATTGCTTTCTCTCCATAGCTGGAATATACAGCACGGCTGGACTTCTTGTGGCGTGTGCAAGCGAAGGAGGAGATCAATGAAATGCGAGAGCTGCGGGAGCACAATGAAAACATGCTGCGCAACATTCTGCCAAGCCACGTCGCACGCCACTTCCTGGAGAAGGACAGAGACAACGAGGTCCATACACACACTGCAGACACACTACACCCAACATGCTCATATGCAGTAAATGTATGTATTGTACTCAGGAAGAGGATTGCATTTAGCAGTTTTCCACACACAGGCTATACTTACACTCATGTTCACAAATATTGGCACCCATTCACTTCAGATAATGCACCACTACTCCCAGAGCAGTGCTGTCTTTAACCATTTATGAGTTTGTTTGTTTTTTGTCCCAATTTTCACTCCAATTTGGAAGTGCCAATTACCCAACTCTACCCCTAACACACACAATGCTCCCAACACAAAGAGGTGAAGACAAGCACGTGCCTCCTCTGATATATGGGAGGCCAGTCTCTGCCTCCTTTTGAACTGCCGCTGTTGCATCAATGCAGGGCAGCCAATGCATTCAGAGAGGACACTGCTAGGTCTCCAGCCCAGATACAATGACTCCCTGTGCTGACTAGCATCACACTGGGTGTGATTTTGGGAAAAAGAGCATTAGTTTGATTCAGAGTGCTATGCTGGTTGAATGATTTCTATAGAATGTTTCAATAGCAAACAATAGCAATAGCAATACAAATAAACAAAAGCTACTGCGCATGTCTGGTCCTTAGCTTTTCTGGTAGCACCATTTTAAAATATCCACCTGTCAAAATGTAGTGCTTGGGCACGAGGAATGTTTATGGTGAAGCTGGAGCAACTCTAAACTAAAGCATTTGATTTTTTTTATTATTATTGTCAGTCTGTGCTGGTCGGCTCTATACTGCATATTTTTTCATCAGTCCGTATGGACAGTTGGAGTGAATTGACTAGTGTGTGTAGGGGAACAGACGCTTGTCCACCCTTCAGACCACCCAGAGCATTTCAAATGTGTTTGATTTTATTACCCCAACTTGAGTGTAATTTAGTAAGATATACTGGTGTATACTGGTCAGTGACTTGTGTTAACAGCCAATGAAAGCTGAGCACAAACCCTAAACACACTACATAGATGAAGAAAAAAAGCCACATTTTCACGTTTAATTTTACATTCCACCTTAAATTATGCAGCAGGTTAATTCTGGCACTACTTGCACCATTTAAGGTACAAATTCATTCACAGAACCCACATCTGCCTCATGTGAAGGGTAGCCTCCAATATATACTGCTTATTTCACACCCAATATTTCAAACTTGTTTTTTGGATTTTTAACTTAACGATTCAGTGCAATTGTCAACACAAACAATGGAGTAAAACAGTGAGCTGTTGTACTCCATGTTTAATCTGACTGTTCTAGGAAATGCAACACACCTTTATTTTGGAACTAGTTTCGGTTCAGCAGCAAGTTCATCATGTAGTGTATGATCTCTAGTCATTTAGTCTGTGATGGATATTGTATAATGTGCTATGACTGAAAGTTTGACAAACTCAAAGTTTGACAAAGGAAACCATGTGTGTTGATTTGTTTAAAGTACAGTGTTCATTTCGCATTATCCTCTGCTTCTAAATGTTTGTCACTCTCAGATTAGATGAAGTTCACTGGTTCAGCATTTCTGTGAAATTTGTAGACTTTAATTTCTGAAAGAAATGTCCCTGGCCTAAGGGAAAAGCCGATAACATAACAACATGGTCCTAACATTAATTTCACATCCATTCAGTAAATCAACCAACAGATCACAAAATAAGAGAAGTGGCTGTGATTACTAGCTATTGTTTTGAATGGTGTTTACCATTGAAAGGAAGCCTCTTGGAACAGATATGTCACTTCTTACCGCTTATGAATATGCGCTTGAAATGGTCCCGATTGTGAGCACCTGTTACTTGCCACAAATACAATCTGAAGAAGCACCATATGAATGAAATCCAATAATACCTTAATTGTTTTGGAAAGGTGTGATTCATTTAGTCCAATCCTTTTTTTTTCAGAAATAAACATTTGAAATAAACATGTGAAAGCCAAAGCGTTTCAAACTGATTTGTGGGAGAATTGTCTGAATAAATCATATGTTTGGCCATGACTTTAGGCACCACCATTTATGTTTGTCTCATTTTATCATATTCTCTAAAATAAACAAGAAAACACGGTGTCATCAACATTTACTTTAAATATTTCAAATCTTTGAGTGGCAAAAATATGTGGCCATGTGCAGCAGTAACTTAATCTAAATGTTTATGATAACTATTAATTAGTCCAGCACATTAACTTTGAGGAAATTTAGTCCATTCCTTATCCAAATTGTGTGGTTCTGAAAAGGGTTAATTCAGATATTCAGATTGTAACTGTGTGTGTGTGTGTTTGTGTGTGTGTGTGTGTGTGTGTGTGTGTGTGTGTGTGTGTGTGTGTGTGTGTGTGTGTGTGTGTGTGTGTGTGTGTGTTCGTGTGTCTGTGTGTCTGTAAGCATTTGGGGTTCCAGCAAGATTGACAGTGACATCTCTCTCTCTCTCTCTCTCTCTCTCTCTCTCTCTCTCTCTCTCTCTCTCTCTCTCTTTCTCTGAGACTTGTTATTATTCTGAGAACAATTTGCTCAAAAATACCCCCCTTTCAATAATCCCACCCCAATGCACACACACACCCACAGAGAGAGAGACAAGAGTGTGTGTCTTGGTGTTTGGTTTGACACTAATAACATGCTGTCAGTCTCAACTACGAAGGAACTGGAGGATTTCCGAAAGAGAGAGAGAGAGAGAGAGAGAGAGAGAGAGAGAGAGAGAGAGAGAGAGAGACTGCTGTCTGTCTCTCACTGGCTATTCGCCTCTCTTCATCTCTGTTTCTACATCCCTTTATCCCTGTTCCTCCTTGCATTTCCATTCCATCTCTCCCAGAGAGTATTGTGTAATAAGTATGAAGACTTTGTTGAATATATTTATATGGGTGTGTGCTTAAGTGCATGTTGCAGAGCAAGGAGCAACTTACGTCACTGTTCACTGTTGTCAGCTGGATGATTCAGCACTAGTGTCATAAAGGCAAAGAAATGTGATCTGAACCCCACACATATGTGCTCACACACACACACACACACACACACACACACACACACACACACACACACCACACATAAACAAGCACACAGTCACTGTCTGACACACACACCCACACCCACACAAAACATATAAATTTGGCACAGGTGAAGGACACTGTTGCTACCGCAGTGTATCAAGTATTATTCACTGCTGTGTCAAAACACATATTTTTCACATAGCTCTTTTAACAGAAGCTGCACCACACCCATCAGATGTGTGTGTGTGTGTGTGTGTGTGTGTGTGTGTGTGTGTGTGTGTGTGTGTGTGTGTGTGTGTGTGCATTGACGGGTGGAGACTACCGACTGGTAATTTTTGATGTTACCAAGCTGCGGCTGAAATTTTTGCTGCTTCAACATTGCTCTCTGGTGGTCAGCTGAGCCACTGCAGTGTGTGCAAGTACACTCACTCAAACAGCATGTCAGTGTGAAGCCTCTGAGGACAGTGAGGCAGCCTGTCTTTTTTTTACAGTTATCATATTAATTCTCCACTGACTTGTAATAAGGAGAAATAGTGTCTCTTTCAGTGATGGTTCTGTATCTCTCAGCTTGTCCAGAAATGCATAAAAGCATGTTTTTTACTGGCGGCTCAAAGCATGAATTACAGTTCCTGAGTGTAGGGGGAGCCCAGGAGCAAGAAATACCAATTCTCACCTAATACTTCTTTAAATACAAGTAAATAAATCCTTGCTGTTTTGGTCAGTACCCTCACTTCTTGGCCAGAGATGAGGGTTAAGCTCAGCTCTCTTTTCATGACTTCTGTCTGGTGTGCTCTTAAAAATATCTGTATTTTAAAAGCTTGTACATGTATATATGTATATGTTGTGTAGTCATGGATATATGGATGCTGCCCTTCAGTTCTTACCTCATATGATAAATATCTATATATTTATATATGTGTATATCTGTAAATGGTGTCTAAAGTACAGATATGGATAACATTGTTCATTCAAACAGAAATCAGCACATCTGACTAGTGTTCATTCTATTTGAATGGGATTATCCGTGATTTCTGTTTAGGTTAATCAGCATGTAAGGAAAATTCTGAAAGCAGATACATGATTGAAGCAAATGCCTATGGAAAGCCTTAATGAGGCATTCAGTCTATAAAGCATCCATATATATACATACACATACATACATACATACATACGTCATCTCTCTGACGTGGAGATGGATGCTTTTATATATATGTGTGTGTGTGTGACCTATATGCTTCAAAAACAGCTCACTCCCACTATACTATAAACTGAATGAATAATTAATGTGTAAATATCTGTTAATATTCTACTGTTTCTTTCTACTGAGGTGGCCATTTCAGGTCCTGAAATACCTCTGCTTCTTACTCCTCTCTCTCTCTCTCTCTCTCTCTCTCTCTCTCTCTCTCTCTCTCTCTCTCTCTCTCTGTAGGAGTTGTATTCTCAGTCCTATGATGCAGTTGGAGTGATGTTTGCCTCTATTCCTGGCTTCGCTGATTTCTATTCCCAGACTGAAATGAACAATCAGGGAGTTGAGTGCTTGCGACTGCTCAACGAGATCATCGCCGATTTCGACGAGGTCAGGACTGAGCACAAATATGCCAACACACCAACACATTAAACCCAAAATAGTCTGCATTTATATTTGACCAATTTAAGCAATGAAAAGCACAGATTCTCTGACCACAGCTGGAAGTCTGAGCTGTGCTCCTATGCTCACCCACTCGTGTTTCACAGGCTGAAGATTCTCTACAGCTCTTATTAGTGCTTATAGAGCTTTCAGTTTAAATGTTTTCTTTCTTTCTCTTTCTGCTCTTTCTCTTCCTCCTCTGTCTTTCTGTTCACAGCTGCTGGGAGAAGATCGTTTTCAGGACATTGAGAAGATCAAGACCATTGGTAGCACATATATGGCAGTGTCTGGACTGTCACCAGAAAAACAGGTAAGCAGATGTAACATCACCCCTGTTAAAAAGAAAACCAAGGTGAATAAGTTTTTTGCTTTTATTGAAGGTTACTTGAAGCACCTTAAGAGGTTTCCCCATGTTTTATACTAAGAAGAAGGTCCCTCAAGGATCTTGTATTTTTATCAGTGTATAATCTGTACAAAACAAAAACAAAGTGAAATAATAAAGATAGAATTCTTAAGTAATGTGGTTGCATAAATGTGTACACTCTCTTTTACAGGGGTATGTATGTGTGTTATTTTCAGAAACATATTCACAGAAAAATATTAACAGAATTTAGATATTTGTATGAATTTGACCATGTTTTGGTCAAGAATTGCATAATATGTACAAACGAAATTGTCAGAAGCATGAAACAAAATAATTTTGAATAATTTGTAATTATTAGATTGATATTTAATAAATTCTTCAAAAAAGTTGACAGTAGTCCACATAAATGACAGAACAACATGAATGTTCTTTATTACTTTATTACCCCTCCCATCTCATTTTTGTTTGTAACCCAGTGTCTGAGTCAGTGATGTCATTAGCCCCACTCCCTCTCACTGATCCAGCCTGCATGCAGGTTGATAATGTACATGTGGACTGAGCAGTAAACATGCACTGGATGATTAGTAAGACATTTAAACTGGGAAATAATTCATTTGGAATCTAGTGAATTTTAGAAGTGTCCTGAGCTGGATTACTTGCTGATAGTTTGTCACAGCATGATGAGAGCACATGAGACCACATGATGAGACCACATGATGAGACCACATGTTAGTTATTTAGTTAGTTTTATTATTTATTTATTTTCTACTCAGATTGCACATATGTATTCTGTTTATTCTGTTTACCCTCTCATTTTCCCATGACAAGTTTAGCCTGTAATGATGGCAGCTTAGCTCACCTGAATTTCAGCACTGATCCTTCCCCTTTTCTTGATATTCATACTTTCGACTCCTTCAATCATCCTTGCCACTCTTTTCATCATCCCAACCTCTTACTCAATTATCCAATCATCTCCTTGTATGATCCCACCCATGCCCCCACCTCATCGCCTCTTATATCCCACCCGCAGGTCCATCTGTCTCATTGAATTCATAGTTCGCTCCAGTTACTTAACCTTCCCACCTACCCTGCTATACTACACTCCAATCCATCAGCTTCCTGTCACAACTTACCCCAGGGCTGCTTTTCATCTCTCACTTTCAGTTTCATTGAGCCCACTTCATTACACCCTTTTACCCTGGTACTCTAACCCCTTGGACTTTGTCATTGATGTTGTCCTTAACGGTGCCACCTTCAAATTGCTCCTCTGTGAACCAAACTTTCCTTCCTCAGGGTCACCCCTACCAGTCTCATAACTCAATGCCACATTTGCACCCCTGCTGAAATTCCCAACGTAGCTACCTCTGAAACCTTTGGACCGGACCTGCAATACCCTGTGGGCACTGTCACACTGCTCACATTGTTGCCTCCATACTTTCCTTAGCTGTCAACCTCAGGGAACTGTCGGAAGCTACATTCGGTTCTCACTTGCCTTCTTTTGGAAAGGAATCAAATCTCAAAAAGGGTGAATCCTAACCAGGATAATCGAGTTGCCATCCAGAGTAAACAAGGCATATGACCTCTTGCTGCATAATCAACCTGTAGTGCAGTTTTGGGAAGAGAAAATTGTCAGAAGTCCCTTCTTTTCCAAATCTTCCCTATAAAGTTTCTGTCCTAACTTCACTTTTCAGAGGGGTTTCTGGTACACAGAATTCCTTCCCTCTCCACAACAGAGTGATTCCAATGTTTTAAATGTTTGTGTTTAGTATCCTACTGAGATACATATGCTGTAGCCTACTTTTATTCACCAAAACATTAAAGAAGACAGTCACACATACCAGATATTGTTATTTTTGGCAGAGCCTATGCTATGCAAATGTGTCTTCATAAAACAAATTATATTTAAAACATATATTTATGATAAAAATAAATTTATATGAATTTGAATGTTTTGATCAAACATTTATTTGCGACTACAATGTTTCTATATAGACTAATATGTGTCTATATGTTTGTGTTTATGTATTGTTATAGCAATGTGAGGATAAGTGGGGCCACCTGTGTGCTTTGGCTGATTTTGCCATTGCTCTAAATGAGAGCATCCAAGAAATCAACAAGCACTCCTTCAACAACTTCCAGCTTCGAATTGGTAAGAGCTTCATCATTAAAAGATTTACTAGGATAGGATAGAATAGAACTTTATTGATCCCTTGGGAGGGTTCCCTCAGGGAAGTTAAGGTTCCAGCCACAGCATAAGTACAAAAGAAGTAGAAAAAGACATTATTTAGTAAGAAAACACTATATAAATATAAAGAATATATAATATAGAGACTATATTACAGTATACAATATATGTAAATAGTGAATGAGAAAAAGAGAAAAAGAGTCCAGTAGGAGGGGGTATTGCACATTATTATTATTATTGCACTTGAACTGTTTATTGCACCAAGTCCAGTTGTGTTGTGGTTGTGGGTTGTGAGTTACTGGTTGTTCCTACCCGTTCCCATCCTCCATCCTCCTGTTAGCACTCCTCCCCCCCAGAGAGGAGTTGTACAGTCTGATGGCGTGCGGGACAAAAGAGTTTTTAAGTCTATTGGTCCTGCACTTAGGACGGAGCGGTCTCTCACTGAACAGGCTCCTCTGGTGGCTGATGACAGTGTGTAAAGGATGACTGGCATTGTCCATAATGTTCAGTAGCTTCTTCAGAGTCCTCTTCTCTGCCACTGACACCAGAGAGTCCAGCTTTGTGCCAACCACAGAGCCAGCACGCCTGATCAGTTTGTCCAGCCTGTGTGTGTCCTTCTTAGATATGCTGCCCCCCAGCACACCACAGTGTAGAACAGGACACTGGTGACCACGGACTGATAAAACATCCACAGGAGTTTCCTGCAGATGTTGAAGGACCGTAGCCTCCTCAGAAAGTACAGCCTGCTCTGTCCCTTTCTGTACAGGTGGTCGATGTTACATTACATTACTACTTTGGGGTGTACACTGATTAGCCACATTAACACCACCTCCTTATTTTTACTTTCTCTGTCTATTTTTTTCAGCTTCACTTAACATATAGGGACACTTTTTAGTTCTGTAATTACAGACTGTAATCCATCTGTTTTTCTGCATACATTTCTGCGTAATCCTCCGTTCACCCTTATCTTAATGGTCAGGACCCCATAGGACCACCACAGAGTGGCTCAGACACAACAGTGCTGTTGGAGTTTTTAAACATAGAGTCCATTCACTGTCCACTCTATTAGACATTCCTACCTAGCTGCTCCACCTTATCCCGAGACTGAAGGAGACTGTTGTTGCACAGTTTGTGTTGGTAATCCTCTAGTTCTTCATCAGTGCTCACAGGATGCTGCCCATGAGGACACAGACACTGAGGGGTTTAAACACTCCAGCAGCACTACTGTGTCTGATCCATTCATACCAGTGAAACACACTCTAACACACCACCACCATGTCAGTGTCACTGCAGTCCTGAGAATGACCCACCATTGACGTAATACCCCCTCTGTGGTGGTCCTGTGGGGTCCTGACCATTGAAGAATAGGGTAAACAAGGATAACAAAGTACGCAGAGAAACAGATGGACAACAGTCTGTAATTATAGAACTACAAAGTGATCCTATCTTGTAAACTGAGAGATTTAATGAACAATGAGTGTATAAATAAGCAGCTGACCTTAATGTCATTGCATATCAGGGGTACATACAGGGTTTTTCCTTCTACTAAAAACCAAAAAAAAAAATTTTTTCTTCTTCCAGAAGAAAAAGAAACAAAATGGAATATGGCTTCATAAATGAATACTCACGCTGATTTTTAGTCTTCTAAACATGAAGCATACAACATAGTCAATCTCAAAGGAGACTGTATTCAGCAGAAAATTAGTAATGAACTTTAGCTCACTCGAAACACATTTCACTGGTTTCTTTTACAGTTGGTTTGAGTCGGCAGCTTTTCTGTTCTTTTCTAAGGACAGGAACATTATTGTCTATTGACCATATTCTTCTAAAACACTGCAGGCATTGTGGCAGGATGCAAAAAGACTTGGGCAAGCAGAAATATCCATGATCTGAAAAAAACAGACAGAACATCAAATAAGCAAAAAAGAAACTATAGCTTGAACTGAAGAAAAAGAAACACATGGCAGATCAAGCACAAGCAGTGTACACATGCAAACAGAGGGGGACACACTGAAAAGAGAAGAAATACACTGGAAACACTGATTGTTGGATGGTAAATTGATTATGGCTGAACATAATTACTTTACGTTTACATTTATGGCATTTAGCTGAACATAATGATACCTACACGGTATGGACAGAAGTATGGGGACACCTGCTCATTCATTGTTTCTTCTAAAATCAAGGGTAAAAAAAGATTATACTGCTTTTGTTGGCAGAACTATCTCTACTGCCCAAGACTATATACTTGATTTTGGTTCTCAGTGATTTGAGTCCTGTCTAGATTCACAGCATCAGTAAAATGTCCACGTTCTTTTACCTCTTGTAAAATGAGCCATCGGGTTACATTAGTCCCATGTGAAATGAGATGTGGGTAAATATTCCCTCATATCCTGTGGAAATGTGAGGGTTTAGTGGGATTCTCAGTACTGAGATGGTGAGAACAGGGTTAAGAGGAAAATAATGTAGTCATTTGTTCTTATACATGATATGAGCTATTTTTTCGGTCTTCTCACCTCCTCTCCTATGACAGGTATGGCCCATGGTTCTGTGGTGGCAGGTGTGATCGGCGCCAAAAAGCCTCAGTACGATATCTGGGGGAAGACAGTGAACCTGGCTAGCCGTATGGACAGCACTGGCGTCAGTGGAAAGATTCAGGTGCCCGAAGAAACCTTTGCCATCCTGACAGAGCGTGGCTTTGCCTTTGAGTACCGAGGTGAGATCTACGTGAAGGGCATCAGTGAGCAGGAAGGGAAGATCCGCACGCACTTCCTACTGGGCCGTGTGCAGCCCAACCCTCTCATCCTGCAGCCACGCAAGCTCACGGGGCAGTACTCTCTCGCCGCCGTGGTGCTCGGCCTTGTTCAATCCCTCAACCGGCAGAAACAGAAACAGATCCTTAATGAAAACAACAACTCAGGCATCATGAAGGGCCATTATAACCGCAGGACCCTGCTGGCATCTGGGGGCCCTGACACCAGCCACACTGAGATGGCTGCAGACAAGAATGAAATGGCCTAAAGAATGCCTGAGTGATGCTGTTAGAAGGTACTAACAGAAAAATGGACATGGGAGAAAAAAAAGACTAGTTGTAAAGGGTAATACTCAGCGGTCCACAATGATTGTCTGAGTGAAAGACTGAGCTGTCCCAAAGACTGTCTGATAAATTGACTGAGTGTTCCTCTTGCTGTCCATGTTTCTTTTTTGTATTTCTTTTGTATTTCCAGCACAATAAAAGGTTTAATTTTTTATAAAAAAGCTTTTGGAAGTAGTGTCTGATTTCCTGGTGTCCTCAAGAACACTGAAATCTTAAAACCTTGTACTTGGAAAACTAGTCTCCCCAAATGATTAACATTCATTTGATGAAATAATGGTGAGAATGGATGGACAATTCATTATTTTACACTGAGTGGCCACTTCATTAAAACCACCTCATTGTTTCTATACTCACTTCCCATTTTATCAGTTCTATTTTATCAGAGTTGCACATTGTTGTTTTATAAATACAGACTAGTCCATCTGTTTCTCTGCATACTGTTTTCCTCCTTTCACCCTGATCTTCAATGGTCAGGACCACCACAGAGCAGGTATTATGTGGGTGATGGGTTATTCTCAGCTTTGCAGTGACATTGACATGGTGTGTTAGTGTGGGGTTTTTTTTCATGAGTGGTTCATACACAGCAGTCCTGCTGGAGTGTTTAAACCTCAGTGTCACCACTGGACTGAGAATAATCCACCAACCAGAAATATCCAGTCAACAGTGTCCTGTGAGGACTGATTAAGGGATGACTAACACAAACTGCAGAAACAGATCAGCTTCTGTCTTTGGCTTTACATCTACAAGGTGGAGCAACTAGTAATAGTATCTAATAGAATGCACAGTGAGTGGACACAGTGTTTAAGCACTCCAGCAGCACAGCTATGTCTGATTCATTGTCAATACAGTGCTAAGAATGACCCAACACCCAAATAATACCTGCTCTGTGGTGGTCCTTTAGTGTCCTGACATTTTGAGGAACAGTGTGAAATGAGGCTAACAAAGTATGCATAGAAACAAATTTAATTAAAATGTCCAATTAGGATCATTTAAGCAGCTGAAATGAAAGAGACATCAAAACACTATTAACAGAAAACACCTGACTGGTTGGGAGGAAAACCTGCAGCCACACTGCTCCATTGGGAAACATGTTTTTATACATTTTAGAGAGTTACTGCATATTAATGACCAATGTCACAAAATGAAAGGAAGGAATATATGATTCTAAGAGATGTTGTACTACTGGATAAAAATAGAACCTGTCATATCACAGGCAGTTCTAGCACTTAATATAAACTCCATGGTGGTGCTCAGATGATAAATCTATTGTCATTTTAAGCAGCAAAATGATACCCAATTATGTCTGTTGAATTTTGTAATCAAACACTGAAATATTTCTCAAGCAATTTATGAACTGCAACATAAATGAGAGTCAGCATGATAATACCAGATATCAGTTGATATCTTTTATATATAATTCATATCATATATCATGGATACAAGACATGTATATATAAATGAATTTCTGAATTAGCATGATACCTTTTTTACTTAAAGGCATGGTAGATTTGGTGGTGCCGTTCTGTTCCATTGCAATATATTGCAATTGATACTTTATTCATACTATTCAATACTTCTGCAAAGTAGTCCTCTACAAGGAAATGTTTTATTAAATGAGGTTTAATACAGGACAGGCGTCTGTAAGCCATTGCATCAGGGCTTTCCTCCAAGCGCATTAGCTGTCCGGCTAAGATGCAAATGGCGGTAGTTCGAAAACACGAGGTAGACAGGCATCACATGAATCAGAGGAAGCATGCACTTGTCATCTCCCTGTAGTATCACATGTAATAGGCGACCAATCTGGATTAGGGAATTAGCACTTCTAAATTCATGTGAGAAAATTGGGGTAAAAATGTAAAAAGGCAGATATAATAGTATGTATAGTATAGGGAACGTGAATGGGCAGGGTGAAATGTATAACTGTTAGATGTAGCATCTCGTCAGCCTCCTGGGTCATCTCACAAAGAGCAAATGTTCATGGAAAGGTTGCTGAACGAATCATAAATGGCCACAGCAACTTTAGTGGTTTGGGGTATTGGCTTGTTTGTAGTACTGGGTAAAGACACGTCATGAAAATGTTTCTGATCTGAGCATTAACAGCCTCAGTAATTTAAGATTTGGGGATGCCCTATATATAACCCCAATTCTTAGGTATTATTTAAGTCCAAACTTAAACAATGTCTGTAGTTACCATGCTACAACTAGCAGTTTCAAATTGCTCTAGTTTTAACCTGAAGCCTATGCCAGACAAAACAATCAAGTATATGTATATTATCCACATATTTGTCATAAAGCAGAGAAAGTGTTTGTTTATCTAGCTCACTAAGGATAGATATATATTTATATAATATATTATAATGTTTTATAATAATAAGTTCTTCAAAATTCTTGATAGTAGTCCAAATAAAATAAAAGAACAACTTGTATATCCTTTTACTCCTTTTATTTATTCCCTTTTATAATTTCAAAACTATGAGCGAGAGGAAAAACAGCCCCTGACTTTTTGTTTGTTTTCCTCTGTAAAACAATATCTGGGCCAGTGATGTCATTAGCCCCGCCCCCTCACTGATCAGTCAGAGTCTGTGTGCAGGTTGAGCATGTACACATGGACAGAGCAGTAAACATGCACTGGAATCTCTTTTGGCATTTAAATTGGAATTTAATTCCACAGGAATTTTTGAATTTTGGCTGGTGTTTCGAGTTGGATTACTTGCTGATAATCAATCAGCAATGATGGTTAAAGAGGATAAGTCTTGTAGTTGGTTATTTGCGGACCTCAGGCTGTAAGACATTTTGCTCATCCATAATTTTTTTTTTACTTCCCCAAAGAGTGAAAGACAGCAGATAAACTGAGACCAGACCAATGAATATGTAAACACCTGTTTCAAACACTTCATCACAGCTCAGTTAATAATACTAAAGTCAGCAGTTATAATCAGAACTGAATCCTGATCTGCACTGAAAGAGCTGAACATGGAACACAGCTAACAGCTAGCTTGCCAGCACTGCTGCTGGATTTTCCCTGATTTGTTCACAGAGCACACACTCACACACACACACCTCTTCCTCCCCCAGCTGTAGAAAACAGGTAGAGACACACACAGCAAGATTATATTTTTGTATATATTATATATTTTAAGTACCTTCTTGAACTAACGTCCAAAACAAGGTTAATGTTTTTGATTTGTTTGTTTTTTTACATTTGTTACATTTAGTGCAGTACACTAAAGAATTTGATCATCATGAATCCAGCCAATTCTAAAGGTTATTCTTCTTAGGGAGGTTTGGCTGCAGTTCAGCATCTAAATGCCAGAGGCCACTAATTCCCAGGGTAAGGGATCTGCATGAAACTTCCCAGACAACATGCCAATGTCGGGCCTGTAGTTGAGGTACTTGTGGCTGTTGTGCAGGCAAAAATAGGCCCTGTTCATACTTGGCATTGCTTGATCTGATCACAAACAATTGGCATAGCCAATTACACACATGCATTTTAAATACATCTGCTCACACCATTTCCACTGGAGGAGGGGCATAGGGTGTATAAATTAATTAAATTGAGATGAGGCACCAATTTTCATTCGCCTTGACATGTTCGTGAGTTGTTAGACTGTAGCATGCTCATCTAACATGTGACAATGTTGTCTTACGGATATTACATATTTCCTGGCTGGGGAACTGAAGCAGTTGATGCAAGCAGTGTTTTGCTGTTGGGGATGCATTGAGATGCTTTGGCTTTCACACTACAATAATAATGAGGTCATATACGTCTTGGACCACCTCTAAATGTGCACCTATACTTTATGCTGACCACTTATGATCTGATCACCCACGATGCATGATAATGCCAGGAATGAACGGAGTCATAAGTTCCTCATCTCAGTTTAAATAATGTATGCACACTATGCCCCTCCTCCAACAGAAATGATGTGAGAAATCCCATCACACAGCCTTAACGGGGACACATTTAAAATGCCAGGTGTGAACGTCTATGTGTTCTGGGTATCATTTGTGATCAGATCACCCAGGATGCATGGTAATGCTAGGTGTGAACTGTGCCTTGTGTTAACATAATACCAGAAAGTAAATGTCATATCTTGTTCTCAAGTAGGTGGAGCTATTCATGAGGATGATGTATTATCCTAATTAACCCAGACAGAACGTGGAATGCTGATATTATAGTTCAGGTGCTGAATCTGGTTCTCTGGGAGACCTGCAACCCAATGCGTTAACTGACTGTTCTGATTTTTAGTGAAACTCAGACTTGTGTAACTGCAGTTGAAGCCCAGCAGATGGTGCTTGTGATTCACTTTTGTTACCCCCTTCTCTGAGACATGCTTGTGACATGAATGTCCAGACAGGACAGGTTTGTCTGAGGGTTACAGATAGAGAGAGAGAGAAGTGGGAAGGAGGAAGACAGAGTGCAAGAAGAGTCATCAGGTTCATCACTTCACCCCTCAGTCACACACACACACACACACACACACACACACACACACACACACACACACACACACACACACACACACTCACACACACACACACACACACACAAGCAAATTATAAATTACAGATTTAAGGTCCTTTCAATAAACCTTTTTGGGATGTCACATCCTTATTTTAAGTCAAAATTAAGATAAAATTTCAACGTTTAAATATAGTAAAAAGGATGGAAGAAGGATTTAATGGGGTGTCATTTTTTCACTTTGTATTTTTCACATCATATAATGCCATCCAGCTAAAATATATTGGGATTAAGGGCCCTACACTGCAGACTTAGCTGTGTGCAGTGATATAGTAATAATTTGAGATTAATAATTGGAGATTTTAACATTCACTTTGAGAAGGTAGACAATCCACAAAAAAGGTTTTTACATCTGTAAATATGTAGGTATTATCCAAAATGAAACCTGTCCAACATATTGCTGTAATCACAGTCTGGATTTGGTTCTGACCCTGGGTGTTGGCATAGATAACTTAAATATTCTTCCCCAAACCTCAGTGATCTCAGATCATTATCTAATTTCTAATGAGCTACAGCTTAGCCAAAATGTAGATACATCCCCTCACTATTGCATGAAGCGTTCAATAAGATCTACAGCCGAACAAATGATTGAAAACTGCCCCATGGTATAACAATCAGACTCATACCTTAAAACAATTAGCACAAACATTAGAGCGGATATGGTGATTGACCAAGCTGGAAATATTCCACTCAGCTTGGAAGGACAGGTTTATTGAGTACAGGAGGGCTCTCACTAGAACTTGCTCAGATTAATTAACAAAAACAAGCCCATAGTACTCTTCATGCAATCTCGAAATGTACAAAAATTCAGGCATGTACTGAACCTCGGACATCAAATTTCACTAGTAATATCTCTATGGACTTTTTCTATCATAAACTAGAAACTATTTGACAGAAATTACAACCCATAATATTAAGTCCAAACAATTTGTCATCTAGATATAGAAGAAAATTTGGAAACCTTTCACCCACTTCCGCAGCTAGAATTAGACAAAATTATTTACACCACAAATTCTGCCAACAGCTCTCTAGATGCAATCCCATCAAATTTTACTTAAAGAAATGCTGCCAGTTATAATCAAACTTTTCTTAACAATAGTAAACTTATCTTTTAGTTTAGGTCACACACGTAAAGGTGAATGGGTTCCCCTTTTGAGCCATGGTTCCTCTCAAGGTTTCTTCCTCCTAGCCTGAAGGAATTTTTCCTTGCCACTGTCGCCGGCTGGCTTGCTCAGTTGATGCTTGCTTGTAACGCTGCTTTGTGGCAACTCCTTTGATGTAAAAGTACCAAATAAATAAGATAAATCTAAGATTTTGTTTTCAATTTGTAAAGGTTAATGGTGTATCTTCCACATCTCACTGAAATGAGTTTTTTAGGACCATTACTCTTCACACTTTACATGCTACCCCTTGGCACAGTAATAAACATGGCATTAAATTTCACTCTTACACAGAAAATGAAATAGTCTATGTGATATAAATAGTAAATAGTGGAATAGTCTATGTAAAATTTTTAATGATACATAACTTCTTGTTAGAACCATTTGTTGATAGTCTGGTAGAATCTGAAAGAATCAAAGAGACAAATCTGTACTCATAAGATTTCCCATTTTTCAAAATGGCAGAGTATGTATACTTTGGGAAAAGAAGAGACATACATCATAATCATGTGATAGAACAATAGAGACAAGGAAACTCGTGATTGGATGAATAGAACCATGGTCGTATGATGGGGCCCCCAAGTATGGTTATGATGACCTGGGACAAGGAGACTAAACAAGCGATAACTTGAGGCCTACTAATCAGCTACTAAGACTGGCACAACTGGTTGACAAATCACATGAAGCATAATTTACCTGCACTGACACCAGGATCTAACAGCTCCCCCCTGTGATTCCCAGAGGAATCACAAAGTCAGTGTATAAGAGAAGATACAGGTCAACCAACATTCATCGGTATCTAAATACTGCAATCATCCAAGGGGCCTTCCTTTGGTGCAAGCTTGTTTTCACCATTGTAGTCTTACTGGTGAGATCTTGAAGCCACACATTGCCAGGCATTCGAGTAATGCATGGGACCCTTTACATCACTGGTCCTCGGTAGTGTATGACACCAGAATGTCATCTGCATAGCTAATGACCACACAATCTGAGACAGGGGAGCCCAAGAGGCCAAGGCGTCTCTTACAAGCAGACAAGTCCTGGTAGCCCTGAGGGAGTCGACACCATGTGTATTGCCTACCCTGGAAGGTAAAATCAAAAATAGGTTGAGCATCTGGATGCACTGGCACAGAGAAAAATGGAGAGCAAATTTCCACAACACTAAAAAAATTATGATTTGCTGGAAAAGAAGTTAAAATAGCTAACACATCTGGCACGGGATGATGGATATGATCAGGTCATTGATTTGCCTCAGATCTTGTGTAAATTGCTAGCCTTTGCCCCCGGTCTTCTGAACCAGGTTCACAGCTGGGTTGTAGGGAGATGTGGTTGGAATAATGACACCCTGCTTGTGAGAGAAGAGACCATAGGAGTTAGACCAGCTTGCTTCAACAGAGACAAGGGGTATTATTTACAATAGACAAGTGTTTTGCCCTGTAGGGTGGGCATTCAATGAAGCCCACATCATCCTTATGGGATGCCCACAGGTTGGCAGGAAGGTCATATGGATCATCTGGCTTGTACAGTCAGTCGACCTTGATTAAAAAAAGAGAGAAAGAGATTCTCTCTTTCCCTTGCAGCATTCCTCTACTGCTGCATAAGCCAAGTTATATTATATATTATATTAAAATCCTTTAATATTACTATGCCTAGTTAACCCACATGATGCTTTCAATTTCAGTGACAGTTCTGTATCTCTCAGCTTGTCCAGAAATGCAAGGATAAAGTGTGTCCTGCATAGTTGGCTCAAAAAGTTATTTACTTCTTGACTTTTACTTTAAAGCCAAACAGTGGCGTTTAAGGCCCTTCTCCTAACTTGATCTGGGGGAATGATCACTAGTTATCATGAAAATCACAAGCAGGTCTTTTCATGGAAAGATGCTACCCAAATAACATAACTTTGGCTGACTAGCTAGTTAGACATCATTGATTGTAGCCAACAGTAATACATTGCTACTACAATGTTATTACTGACAATGGCTCTCATCCAGAATCATTAGCATACTATACCTACTGCAATGTTACTACCCCCTGTTTTTAAGGTGACCTCTGACCCCACTAGCATCACTTAGCGTGAATTAACACTATTTTAACACTATTCCATACTAATTTTGCACTCTCAGAATATAAAGACAGAACTGCTCAGAATGCAGATAGAACCTTATAGCTTCAGGGGGTGAGTTGTCAAGTTCGGATGGTGTAAGATGAGCTGTTGGAATCAGTAAATACAGCCACATTTCAGCTCAACCTTTTTCACTTTGCTTCCTCAGCATGTTTGCTGAGTAACCTAATAAACGCAAATAGTCCAAACAAGGCAAAGAGTGTTTGAACTTTGCTTCAGTGTCTCTGTGCTAAATATCAGTGAAATACTCAACCATACTCTAATCTGTGATCCCAGAAGAACAACAAAAAAGAAGTCTCCAAGGAAGTGTGGTGCTTGGAAATTTGCTGTGTGAGCCCCTTACCTTATACAGTATATTGTATTATAGACCACCAAGGATGTGTTGTTACTAGCATTTTCAGCCAAGACTGTATTCAGTCCTCTTCGGGTGAGAGAACCATCTGCATCTCCCCACGTCCTTGCTGTATGTGCCCGCTTGCATTGCGAATATAATGCTCCAATCATGCAGGTCCCAGCTGTTCGCATCAAGACTATCCTGCTCCAACCTTACAGAGCCCTGCAATTGTGCCTTTTAGCACTGCAGCTTTCGTGCTCCAACCCCGCTGAGCCCAGTCACTGTATAACTATGGCTAACCTGCAACACTCTTCATAGCCCAGCTGTTAGCATCGTGGCTCACATGTTTCATCCCTGCAGAACATTGGACAGTTGCTTTTACCTGAACGTTTTGTATTGCACTCTGCCGTCTTGCACAATGCTGTGTAGGTGGTTACTATTTTGTCTCTTGGATATTTCCACAGGATTATTTGGATTGTTTTCTCAAGAACAGCCTTCCTTGTTACCTTTGTCTAAGATGGCCTTTGATGGTCATACTGGTTGAAAAGCTGGCCATCCATCAGAAACATACACATGTTGATAAACTAGCTGGTCAAGCAGCTTTTGACCAGCATAATGCAGGTTGCATTTTATTTTAGGCATGCTGGTCATGCTGGTTGAGCAGTTTTGTATTGGTGCCCATGGTGGTTGACTAGTTTGGTGCTGCTGGTCATGTAGGTTAACCAGTTTGGTGTTGCTGGTAATGATGGTTGACCAGATTGGTCATGATGGAAATGCTCTTTGACCATCTTGGGATTGGTGGTCATGCTGGTTGACCATCAGAAACCATACCTTGTGCTGACCTGTGGAAGACGTAAGCTAGTCAACCAACAAACTGTTTCTTCAGCAGAAAGGAACCAAGAAGACACACAACCTGAGAGCTCAGTGGCCATTTGTTTTTGTGTCCTGCAGCAGTCTGTCCTGTATTCTCCTCCATGTTGCCTGAGATATGCTTCTGTGGATTGTGTACATGTTGTGCTGCTGGTTATTTATTTTGCAGTTCAGTTTTACTGCATTCATTTCATCTTCATGGGAAAGATTGCAGAATTCCAGCCCAGATTCTTTCATCTTCCCCTTCAGTTTCCTCTCTCCTTACGTAGGAAGCATATCCATGGCAACCTCCATTTGCTCATCATGTCACCCTACAGTGAAAGCTATCAGTGTGTGCGTGTGTATGTGCATGTGTGTCTGTGGGGGGTGTGTGTGTGGGGGGGGGTATTTCAGAGTCTGTGTGCATGTGTATGTACGTGGTTTGGTGATGCTGTGTGTCGGCTTATCTGTGCTTAGCATGTGTGTGTGTGTGTGTTGATATGTTTGAATATGTGTGTATGTGTGTGTGTGTGTGTGTGGGGGGGGGGGGGTTGGTTGGTCTTTTGGAAAGGTCTCTTCCTGTCTGACTGTCATTTGCTGGCCAATCAAAATGCCTTGAATTCTCGCTGCAGCCAATGAGCACTGATGTTATTTTCATCGCTGTTTGGGCTGACCAGTGAAATCCAGACTGGGCAGTTGCCATGACGACTAGCTGAACGCTTTGATGTTGAGACTTCAGTTGATGGAATATGTGTGAGATACAGTGAAATCAGGGAAAGAGGGTGGGAGAGTGAGAAAGATGGAGAGAGATGGGGGTGGAGGGGTGGATAGATGGACAGAGGGAAAGAGAGAGAGACATCAGAGAGTTAAAACAGCCTGAAACCTGGCACAAATATGAGCTCAGCTGTGGCACTGCAGGCAGTGTGTGTGTGTGTGTGTGTGTGTGTGTGTGTGTGTGTGTGTTTGTATGTGTGTGTGTGTATATATATATATATATATATATATATATATATATATATATATATATATATATATATATATATATATATATATATATGTGTGTGTGTGTGTGTGTGTGTGTGTGTGTGTGTGTGTGTGTGTGTTTATAATGTGAGAAGCCATCTGTGTGCAGTTTGAGTCCATCTTTTTTTTGAAAGCTCCTCACTCACACACACGCACACACACGCACACACACACACACACACACACACACACACACACACACACACACACACACACACCGTAGTGTTGTGAAAATATGTGACACATTCATAGTGACAATCCTGAGCCTGCCGCACATCCTGTTGCTTGGCAACCACCCCATTGCCTCTCCTAGTGTGCATTGGAGTCTGTTTGTGTTTGCATTCTTGTGTACAAGTGTGTGTAAAATTTCACATTGTTTCCTACTTTCTGCCTCATGTGTGTGTTTCTTGAGCATTCCCTGTTCATAACTGACAGATTGATTGTACTTTAAAAATGGAGCCAAAAATCTGAATTAAAATTGTTTCCATGGAAATGGAAGGTGGAGTCGGCCCCATGGCCTATCAGCTCACTAGATCACTACACAGTCACTGCATTATTTATGGCAGAGTATGAATATTTAAATGAAATAGTTATGAATTTTTAAATGCGCTGTTACTGTGGACGGTCCACAGGCCTCTTTAAACTGTAGCTGTCGTGGCTCCTTGAAAACATCTTGAACAGTGTGTTCAAATAGATGACAGTACCACTCCTCTGTATCATCTGGACTCAGGTTTAGTCACACAGGTTTGGTTATTGTCCTGGCCTGTCCTACAAGTGAAGAGCTTAAAGCAAGTTAACTATTAGAACCCAAGATCTACACTTTGTGGGCAGTTGCAGGCTTCATTTCAATTCAATTGAAAGGCTTCAATTCAATCTGAGTAACCTACAAACATGATACACATAACATAAACTACAAGATGTACATTGTGTGGCTCATCATTGTGTAATAAATTCAGCTCAGGAAATAGACAACATTCACTTGTTCCCAACTGAATTAAATCCCAGTTTAAATGCCAAAGCAGCCTTCTAGTTCATGTTTACTGGTTTCTCCACATGCAGTTGCTCAACCTTCATGCAGACTCCACTGATCATTGAGAGGGGGTGGGGCTAAATATGTTACTGGCCCAGATATTAGGTCACAGACGAAAATGAGGGAAGTTTCCTCTTGAAGTTGTTTCCTTTCTTTTTTGCTCATACAGTTTTCAAATTTCAGAATAAAAGTAATACTGATACACACATAACAAAAATAATAAAGCATATTCTGTTTTTATTTAATTTTATTTTGTCAAGTATTTTTGTCAAGTTTTTTTCTATAAGTATTATTATCATTAATGTGTTTCCGTGATTAGATTTTTTTATTAAATTAAATGCTTGAAGTAAACTATCAGTCAGAAAAAATAGAAAGGGTATGTAAATCACGTAATGAAGGTAATCCAGCACTGTCAACACTAACATTTTTCTAGCTAGACATTTCTAGACGAATTGTGAAATTAATGGTAGTTGCCTCTGACTTGCAGTATGGAATCCTCTGTGCCTTCTACACCTTCAAAGAAGGCTCATTGATTTCTGGAAACAATTATGTTACTTCCCACAGTCATTTCTAAGGGACTAAAGGCCTTTCTGACATCATCGTCAGGAAAACACAGAATAACAGTGGTGTGCATGGCAAGGCTGCAAAGAGAAAGCTGCTGCTTTCCAAAAAGAACACTGTGTCTGCAGTTCCCTAAAGATCATAATTACAAGTCAGAAGGATACTGAAACAAAGTTTTGTGAACAGATTCAACCAAAAGAGATATTTTTTTATTGAAATGGAATCATAGTTTGGGCCGGTTTTGCTGCATCTGGACCAAGATGGCTTGCTATTTTTGATTGAACAATGAATTCTGAGTTATACAAGCAAATTCTGAAAGGAAATGTCAGGACATCTGTCTGTGAGCTGAAACTCAAGAGAATATGGGTCATGCAGCAAGACAACGACTCTAAGCTTGCAAAATGTTCTACCAAGGAATGCTTAAAGATGGACAATGTTTTGGGATGGCCCAGTCAAAGTCCTGACCATAGTCCAATAGAAATGTTGTGGAAGGACCTGAAGCAAGCAGCTCATGGGAAGAAACCCACTAAATAAGTGTTTAAAACTGTTTTATATGGAGAAATGGGCAAAATACTTGTGATGTGCAGAGCTAATCAACAGTTACAGGAAATGTTTAGTTGTAGTTATTGCTGCACAAGGGGATCACACCAGAAACTGACAACAGAGTTAGGTGCTGAAACTAGCACTATTGTAAGCCTTACTGCTGTACTATATTCATTAAATGTGAGTCAAAAAGCAATATAATGTGAAGCTAAAACAGCTTTAAGCAGATCATAGTTCACTGTGGCATTTCAGTTTATAATGCATGATCTATGAGAACGTACACACCCTTTTTAATGACAGCATTCAGCTACTTTAAGTTGTGCAAGATGTGCAAATGCACACTGTTGCTGTCGAGAAGAGATGGTCATCATCCAACATCCAGACCTCACTGATGCTGTTGTTGCTGAATGCAATCAAATCCTCAGAGCAATGCTCCAAAATCTATTAGATGTCTTCTCAGGACAGCAAAGACAATTACTACAACAAAAGCAGGATTAATAGCCTTAATTTCAGAAGACATGATGAATGAGTAGGTATCCCAATACATTGTCCATCATGTAAGACACAACATTTGCTTGTTCCTTGTCACAAAGTCCATTGTCTTTAAAGGAAAATGCTGCTGTGGGGGAGAAAACGCTAATGTTCACATGTACTGAAGACGTCTGTGAGGATGATTCCTATTTTAGCAGCAGGACGAAATCTTGTCTGAATATATAATATCATTCTAGAGAGATGCGTTGTTGCTAAGCAACTATTTCACCTATAAAAGTGTGATGAACAGTGTTTGACGCTTTGTTGAGGTTTCAAAAGAATCACTCTTAGAGTTGCTGGTGAGCTGTGGTGTGTGTGTGTGTGTGTGTGTGTGTGTGTGTGTGTGTGTGTGTGTGTGTGTGTGTGTGTGTGTGTGTGTGGCAGAAAGAAGAAGAAGAAAAAGAAGGAGAGAGGGAGAGAGAGAGAGAGAGAGAGAGAGAGAGAGAGAGAGAGAGAGAGAGACTGGGAAATTTTATCTCCTTACACAACTTTAGCCATGTGACAAATATGTCACATCAAAGAGCCATCATTTACACACAAATACAAGACACACACACACACACACACACACACACACACACACACACACACACTAGATAGCTAATGGCAGAGAAACCCAACTAACAGGATGTGACAGGTTTTCCACCACCTCCCCTTAGCGCTCTCAACTGAACCCCCCCCCAACAGACACAATGACAATCAAGCCCACAGATATTCACACATACCTATAGACAACAGTTCTACACACATACTCACTGGCCACTGTCTGGCAAACACTGTGTTAAAACCACTCTCTGCCCACTTCATGAGCTGTCTACTGTATGCATTCACTTGTACACTGTATGGTTATAGTATCAGTCAGCTCCACACTTACCTAATATTTATTGGTCCATTTCAGACTACAAGACTTATTGTGTGTGGTTGAGCATTATCCTGCTGAAAATGCCAACTGGAAGCCCTGTAATTACACGCAACACAGGATGTCTTGCACATATCGCTGAGCAGTTAGTGACCCTCATATCACTACTAGGGGTCAATGACTGTCATGCAATTTCCACCCAGATCATCACACCAGGTTCCACTTTGTAGTGGTCAAGGTTTCTCATTCGCCACTACAAACAAAAGTGCCAGTGACTTGTTTAAAATACCCTATGTGGGCAATTTGTTGGAACAATCATCTTCCTTTTCCCAGTTCACACTGTGCTTCAGATGGGCTACACTCTCTATTTCAGTTGGACTGAAGTCAAAGCAGGGAGACAGTTCTAGTCAGAGTAATCAATGACATTTGTTGAAATACAGACCATGGAAAACTGTCTGTTCTACTACTGCTATCTCAGTGCTGCATTTGATACTGTCGACCACAGAAATCTCACACATAAACTTGAGAAATGGGCTGGACTCTCAGGAACTGTCCTAAAATGGTTCATTTCATACCTGCGAGGAAGGAATCTCTGAATCTGTTCCAGTGACCTGTGGTGTCCCCCAAGGCTCAATACTCAAGCCTCTCTTATTCAATCTATATAATGCTGTCTCTTGGTGAAATCCTTCAGCACTATGGGATGTCCTACCATAGCTATGCAGATGACACTCAGATCGACTTGGCCCTCAGTCTGCATAACTACGGTCCCCAAACTCTCCGTGTAAATGCCTTGAGCACATCGCTGATTGGGTGGGTCAGAACTTTCTGCAATTAAAGGAAGATAAAACTGAGATTATTTTATTTGGGAACAGACATGAGGCTGCATATGTTAATTCAATTTTCCTAAAATCTAAAGAGCTAGCCCGTAACCTTGGTGTACTAATACACGCTAATCTCAGTTTTAGCAGTCATGTCAAAGCAGTCCAAAACAGCATTCTATCTCCTTAATAATATTAACAAGATTAGAGATTTTCTGTCTAAACCAGACCTGGAGAAATGCCTTTATTTCCAGGAGGATTGATTACTGTAAGTCTCCTAACTGCTCTTCCAAAACCGACAATCAAACAGCTTCAGCTGCCAGGGTTCTCACTAGGAGTAAAAGAAGGGAACATATCACTCCCATTCTTAAATCCCTACACTGGATATTCTAGAATCTATTACAGAATAGATTTTAAGGTACTATAACAGGTCTATAAATATCTCAATGGCTTAGGACCAGCATATCTATCAGATATTATGCAGTGACACAAGCCGATCAGTTCGTCGTTCCTAAGGTAAAGACTAAACATGGAGAAGCAGGTTGACAGAGAGCATTACAAGAGCCACAACACTGAACACATTTAAATCCAGGCTGAAACTGTTCCTGTTTGATCAGGCTTACAGCTCAGTTTCTAACTTCTAATGGCATTTCTCTCATTCGTTTATGTGTATTTTTATTTGTCTTAAATATACTGAATGTTTAATTGTATTGGTTTTTAATTACTTATTTAATTATATATTTTTTATCATTTTAAATTCCTTTTTGCTTTTACTGATTCGTTGTCTTTTTATCTTATCGCTGTTCATGTAAAGCTCTTTGAATTTGCCACTGTGTATGAAAGGTGCTACACAAATTAACTTACCTTGCCTTGAAATGTTTCTAAAATGTCCTGGGATTGCATACATTGCATAAACACACACATACAAAACCCACATGAAAGGCATTTCTCGTACAAATCAATGCATACAGTACATTTTCTTTCTGAGTTTGTTAAAGCATATTACTCCATAATATTTAGAACACCAATTAAACCTTTTAATGTGGAGTTTAGAATTCAGTTATAACCTGACCCTTGTGTCACTTGTTAGGGATATAAGGTCTCTGGCAGTGATTATGTACATCATCTGTAGCCACCATTTGAACAGCCACTGCCGTCTTCCATCAAATTTTCTCTTCCGTCCACATCCAAGGGGTCAGCTTTGCTGACTAAACTGACTTGTATCCATAAGATTGTTCATACTTTTTGCACACAGACTAGGTTCTCTTCTCTCTATTTAAACTAGTTGAACTGGTCTTACAATCTTTTTCATCATATGTAACACATTTATATGGAGCTTTTATTAAAAATACACTTTGACATATTCGGTTCAGTGGCGACTTTCATGTGTGATAATGAAATCTAATACATGTCCAGTTCACAGATAAAATGCAAGTCAGTCTGAACAGCCAGATTAGAATTAATGCAATACTCTAGCAGTTTCATGTATGATCCACTCATACCAGTGCAACACACACACTAAAACACCACCACCATGTCAGTGTCACTGCAGTGCTGAGAATGTCCCACCAACCAGGTAATACCTTCTCTGTGGTGGTCCTGTGTGGTCCTGACCATTGAAGTACAGAGTAAAAAGAGATGAACAAAGTGTGTAGTGAAAAGGATGAGCTGTAGTCTGTATTTGTAGAATTACAAAGTGCTCCTGTATGGTAAGAGGAGCTGATAAAATGGACAGTGAATGCAAAAACAAGGTCATCATTATGGTTGATTTCTGTATGTTATTAAGGTATACTGTGATAACACTTGTAGTTATCCTGTATTTTGCCTTCAAGCCATACAGCATAAATCTTTATCAGAAAAGAATGTTCAACATTCAGATGTGCACACAATGCTAGACAAGACTCTGAGCAAGAATTGTTCTTTCTTGTGGAAATCCTGCTGCACTGGAACTGCGGGCTATAAATAGAACTGTGTATGTTGCAACTGTTCGCAGGATGTATGGCTGTGTGAACCTTCCAACCCTCTTTTGTAGATTTCCATAATCTTCTGCTTCACTCGTATTTCCGGTGCATGTGTTGCCAGGTGTGTACTGGTTTTGTTCTGTAGAAAAATGTCATCAAGAATTCATTGTGATTGTTCGTTAGCAGAGATCCAGATCCTGTCACTCACCCTCTATATCAGAAAAACACACTGGTGCAGCTTAAAGCTGGTTTCATCCTCCTCCATATTAAGACCAGATAAAAGTCGGGAGTCTAAAAGTCTTCATCTCCTGCGCAGATGTGACATTGATGACTGGTTTCCGAGATGCACACTTTGCAGCCAGTTTCATTTCCATTTTCTAAGCTTCATAACTCAGGATTAGAGTAACCTACAGACATACCTTACTAACTTGAGGACAATCCTTTGTTTTCTTGGCTGTGTGCTTAGAGTTGTTGTCCTCTTGGAAGATAAACTTTAATCCCAGTATGAGTTCCAGCGCACTTTGGAGCAGGTTATCATTAAGGATGTCTCTGTACATTGCTGCAGTCATCTTTCCCTCTACCCTGACTAGTCTCCCAGTTCCTGCTGCAAAAAAACATCCCCAAGCATGATGCTGCCAACACCATGCTTCACTGTAGGAATTGTATTGACTAGGTGATGAGCAGTGCCTGGTTTCCTCCAGATATGATGGTTGGCATTCAGTCCAAAGAGTTGTTTCATCAGAGCAGATAGTTTTGTTTCTCATGGTCTGAGAGTCCTTTAGCTCCAGATGGGCTGGCATGTGCACATTACTGAGGAGTTGCTTCCGTCTGGCCACTCTGTCACATAGGCCTGATTGGTGGAATGCTGCAGAAATGGTTGTCCTTCTGGTAGGTTCTCCTCTCTCCACAGAGCAACAGTGGAGCCCCCTGACTAAGGCCCTTCTACCACAATCACTCGGTTTGAAGAGTCCTGGTGGTTCCAATGTCTTCCATTTATGGATGATGGAGGTCAGTGTGCTCATCATGACCTTAGTTTTTCTGTACCCTTCACCAGATCAGTGTCTCAATAGAATCCTGTCTCGTCGGTCTTGTCATTGTGGAATATTGTGTGTAGAATTTTGATTGAAATACAATAATTGAATCCATTTTTTATGAGGTTGTAACATAACAAAATGTGGAAAAAGTGAAGTGCTATGAATACTGTAACAATATCTGGTATGAGTGACTGTCTCCTATGTTTTAAATGTTTTGGCGAATTATAGTAAGTCAAACTACAAGGCTGAGCTTCTAAAGGACAAAAAGTATTTGTATTGAGACAGCTCACGAATAAATGGAACACTGTTTAATAGTGACTGCACATCAAATAAGAATGTCATTTTTTTATTCTGCATAATGGAGACTAGAGTACAATAGTTTATCCACCCACTTCATTCACATATGCATCGTCAGACTGGAGACAAATGACAGATTATTGTTTCAGCACTGGACAGCTCCGGCGTAAGTACAGAAATTCACTTAAGCTCCTGGAGTGTAAAACAATCAAAATTCCTCAATAAATGCAGAGCAAATACATATACACTCTTTTTCTTGACTTTGGACAGTAGAAATGCCAATAAAACAAGGTACACATAACATTATATTATAGCGTTATTGTACTTATTATTATCATTATTAAGCAGAAATATTGATCCTGATTCAGGACTTTGTGGACTGGTGTCTGCAGAACCACCTCCAGATAAATGCGAGGAAGACCAAAGAACTGGTGTGGAATTTCTGCAGATGGACACACCACCCTTCACCAGTGAACATCTAAGGAATGGACATTGAGAGAGTGGACTATAAGTACCTTGGTGTCCACTTCAACAAACTGGACTGTCAGTTAACACCACTGCACTTCACAGAAAAGGCCAGAGCAGACTCTACTGAAAAAAATAATTTGTAGTGCAGAGAGCACTCCTGAGTATCTTCTCTGACAGAGTGGTGGCATCTGCGATCTTTTATGGTTTGGTCTGCTCTGTGGTAGCTTGGGACAAAAAGAGACGGAACTCATTAAGAAGGCCAGTTCTGTCCTGGAAAGCTCCTTGGACCCAGCGCAGGTGGTGAAAGACACAAGGATGTTAGCCAAGCTGGCATCCATGCTGGAGATTGACTCCCATGGCAGCACTGGGCAGCTCCTTCAGTGACAGGCTGCTTCACCCTAAGTGAGTTAAGGAGTGGTATCACAGGTCCTTCCTTCCTGCTGCTGTTAGACTGTACAACCAGCACTGCTCTCAGCAGACCACAGACTCCACACACTGTTGGACTCTTTTATCAATATAACATAACGTTATATAATGTGCAGAATGTTCTCCATCTAGGCATGAGCAATTATCTGTAAAATGATCTTTACATAATGTTCTTCAGACTTGCTAAATGTTATTATTTTCAATGTTTATACCATATATTATATATCCTGCACTGTTATTTGTCTTTTATTTATTTGTTGTACTGAATGCCTTGCTATACCTTTGCTGCTGTAATAATGTGAATTTTTCCACTGCGGGACTAACAAAACAAGCATTTGATATGTGTATATATATATTATTCAAATAAATGTGTTGCTTGTAGTAAATTAAACAAAAGTATAGATAAATATCAATCATCCAGACACAAAAAAAAAACCCAAATATGGCTGTGTGAGCAGCTTGCAAGTGACTTCACATTCACATCAGCTCATTAGGCTTATAAGCTTTCATTTCTTTAATGGTGCATTAGAATGCATTCTTTTAGAATTGTCCCTTGATGTCCACATATGAGGTATGTTACTTTAACATTAGGCAAAATGTCCAGATGTCATTTTACATACCAATTTACAGCTTTATCTTTTTGCCCTACAATGATATATCTGGATTTCCCTTGTATGGTGAAGAGTAATCCCCCTCCCCCAATTTGGAAGTGCCAATTAACCAACCCCATTAAGACTCTCTCCCTATCACATGCGACATTAGGGGGATGTATATGCCTCCTCTGTTGGGCAGCCAACACGCTTGATGGAAAGCACCAGGTCCCCAATTCTGAAACAGCAGACACTGACTTTCTGCCTTTATGCCACGCTGCTCAACACCCCATTACTCCACCCCTTTCTTTGTCTATAGATTTATCCATTTTCAGTCTGTGTGGATAGAAAAACATGGCATAATCAAAAGGATGAATATGGACACAGAATCATCAATGTTCCTCCTGGACAGGTATGCAAATAATGTAAATCTGTATAATGTGCTTAACATTGTTTGAGTTCTATGTTGTCATGCTTACCTGTTGGTCATTCCATGTCTTCATTCTGTTTTCTTTGTGTTTGCCACATGTTTTTTGGCACATGGCTCTCTTTTGTTTTGTTCCTGTCTCCCTCCTAGCTCCACCCTGGCCTTAGCATTCTGCACCTGTGTCTGGTTTGTGGATCTACCCTTGTGCAATCAGCCCCAGATGTTTCCATTCTTTGTCAGTGTATACACACATGGACAATATTGTTGGTACCCCTCAGTTAATGACAGAAAAACCCACAACTGTCACAGATATTAAGATTAATAATATATTATAAAATAATATTATTCATTATTATTTAAACATATACTAATACTAGTAATACTAGTAATACTAATACTAATACATATGAAACAGGCCTGGACAGAAATGATGGTACCCTTAATTTAATATTTTGTTGCACAACCTTCTGAGGCAATCACTGCAATCAAACAATTCCTGTAAATGTCCATGAGACCTCTGCACCTCTCAGCAGGTATTTTGGCCCACTCCTCTAGAGCAAACTGCTCCAGTTGTCTCAGGTTTGAAGGGTGCCTTTTCCAGATGGCATGTTTCAGCTCCTTCCAAAGATGTTCAACAGGATTTAGGTCAGGGCTCATCGAAGGCCTCTTAGACATTCTTGGCTGTTTTTAGCTGTGTGTTTTGGGTCATTATCCTGTTGCAAGACCCATGACCTGCCACTGAGACCAAGCTTTCTGACACTGGGTGGCCACGTCCAGGGAGGTTGACTACAGATCTTCCATTTCAGAATAATATGTGCAACTGTAGTCACAGGAACATGAAGCTGCTTGGAGATGGTCTTATAACATTTACCTTTAACATGCTTGACTATGAATTTCTTTCTAATCTCTTGAGTCAATTCTTTCCTTTGCTTCCTCTGGTCAATGTCCATGTCACCAAACAGCACAGTGACTCCCTGTAGCCCCATATATGAGCTCACTGACTGACTACAAGATTGTAGACACTTGTGATGCTAATTAGTGGACACACCTTGATTTAACATGCCCCTTTGTTCACATTATTTTCAGGGGTTCTATCATTTTTGTCCTGGCCTGTTTAATGAGTTTACTTTTTAAAATAAATCTGTTGAACCACGATTCAAAATCAATGTTGGATTTTCATTTGTTCATTTTCATAGAATTATTATTTATTATTACTTTTGTCAGATTCAAGTTATTTCTGTGACCATTGTGGGTTTTTCTTTTATTAACAGAGGGGTACCAACAATTTTGTCCATGTGTATATATGTTCTGTTGTCTTTGTCAGCCTTGAGTAAGAACTCCCCAACCAGGACCAAGGACACCTGCGATACCTGTTTCCCCAAAGACTTTGGAGAAGATTTTGGGGGTCGTTGAGGGTGGGTGCTGGTAGTATGAGGGTTCTGGTTTGTGGGACCTTCTTGTTCTTTAAACACACGTCCATCAAGCCCACCACCCGTGCACCAGTGTCTATGGTGGTCCCAGCCCCCTGGGCTCCAGTGTCTACAGTGACTCCCACTGCCTGTGTTACTGTGTCTACTGCGGCTACCTCTGCCTGTACTCCAGAGTCCATGGATGCTTGCTGGCAGTGGCATCTGTTGGCTAATGTATGAGGCAGTGGTGAACTTAAGCATGGCCCACATGGGCATCCGCCATGGGCAGCATTGTGCAGCATTGTCCAAAGTCTGTCTTAAACCTGCCCTACAGAAGTTGAAGCCCAAAATCTATGGTTCACAGACGTTCAAATTCCATAAGAACTATCAGTGTAGCACCTTAAATCTCCTGCCAATCTTAATTTGTTTTTATTTTTATCATCTAATTCATGTCTTTTGAAGCATTGTGCTTGGTGCTATTTTTAGGGTTATTTTCATGATCTGTTTCATATTATAATTTATTGGATGTGAAGTCCTGACTTCTTCATTGATGGTGGCAGAACTTTCTGCTGCTGTTCCACTGCATAACATGGAAAATCTGGTTTACCATCTTCTATCGAGTGCGGCACACAGCTACTGTGCCAATTACCTGCAAATGATTTTATGAGTCATTTATTTCTCATTAAAGGTTGTTACAAAAGAACTAATCAGTAAAATAAGTCATCAAGTTGTCAATTACATCCCACCATTAATTAAACAAGAACAAGACACGAATCCAGGGATGGGGCCTGGACTGGGGGTGGGTGAAGAAGGAGCAGGACTACATTGTGAATCACAGTTTTTCATTACGAGCTGTGATCTCTCTGAGGAAACACACCTGCTTCCAACACACATGCATGCACACAGCTGTGTTACCATGGAGATGCAGCCAACCAATGACAGGCACTGATTTTCCCTCCAGGGACTCTGCTGACCTAAAAGGGAAAGGGGGGAGAGTTGGGGGGCTGCGTTTATTTCCTGGTAAAGCCATCTTTAGTGACTCTGAAGTGTAAATTACACCAATCCTGCCTCAGCAGGAAAGTACAGAAGGAGACCGAAATACAGTAGTATGTTTATGTATTCAAACAATACATGCGGCTATTGTTATATTATTAAAATAATAGTATAATATAATATGTGTGTGTGTGTGTGTGTGTGTGTGTGTGTGTGTGTGTGTGTGAGTGTGTGTGTGTGCGTGCGTGTGTGTGTGTTTATGTGTGTGTGTTCCCATATTCTCAGTTGTGGGTGGAGTTTATGCTATGTGCAGCTGTATCTGTTGCTAGGCAAGAATGGCAAGTGCTGTCACCTTTCAACCAATCGGGAGTTCTGCACACTTATCGCCTGTTTATTAGCCATTCAGGCGTTCAGTTAGTCCCTTATTTCTATAAATATGTGTTTAAGGGTTTCTCATTGGACAGACTGTTTTATAACTTCTTTTAACAAGACAATATGGTGTTTTTTTGTTTGAATTATTTCTCAGTAGTCACACACTGACACAAGCAGAGGGTTGATACCACAATACTTTATTTGAATCTTTATTTGAATATCTTTGATATTATTTTAATCTCATTACAGGCTGCTGTTAGGCACAAAACCTTATTTATAAAACATAGTAGCATTTTTTTTTCAGACCCAAAGCTGACAGTGCAGAATATGAATATATATACTATAAAAATGCTTTGTCCATTAGCGAAGCTCACATGCCCATATAGCTAACATTAATATAAGTCAATATTGCTTGCCTGTCATGCAGGAATAGGGCAACATCCTCAACTATCTTCATGTCCTTCAGTGCAATCTAACAAAGTACTCTATGTACGTTCTTTAAATCACATCAATCATTTGACTGAATCATTTATTCAGATAACTTATTGTGGAATAAACCTAAGAAAATTGTTTGTTCCCAAAAGAATATTCAAACAGTTTTCTCTCTTTTAATTATGCACTTTGTTACACAACTCATGGATGCCTATTCCCTCAATAGTATTGTACTATATAGGGATAGACTATTTAGTTTACTAAGTAGTGTAGAAACACAGATGATTTCAGATGCTTCCATGTCAGCAACACAGGTGAGCACCGCTCGCATAAATAAATACGAGTGTCTGAGCAAAGCTTAAGCTCTGCCCACACACACAAACTGAATACGTAATTAAAGTTAGTGTTGTTCATGGAATAATTAATAAACTAATGTTACATGGGAAACATCTGAACTTCCCTGCGGTCATTGGCTCCATTTGTTCCACTGGTCCACATTCAGCTCATGCCATGAGATATGATATTTACTATAAATTACCAGTGAACTCTAGGAGTTTATATTACCTCAAAATTGAAATCAAGTTTTCAATTCTGACATTCAGAGGAAAATGATTGACACACTCATTAGTGGCCTAAAATATAAATAGGGTTCCATTTTGGTCACAGCCATGATGTAAGTAAATATGCCGTTGTACAGTATTCTTTTGTAGAAAGGCAACAAGTCAGGTCTGAATGGAAGGTTAGTAATTTTGTCTTCTATTATATTTTGTGAAAATGATCATGGCTAATAATAACAGCAAGACACTCATATTGCATTGTGAGACACCTTAGTTAGCTTGCTAACTCTAACTGTGGTGTATTCACCTTTCTTTAGCACATTTTCCATAGATAAGACTGACTGGCCTTCTACATACTCCCCCATTTCTGTTGCACAATAATACTAAATTCATGTGAGTGGTTGCTTCACAAGTATTTGTGAATATGTTTATTACTTCCTTCATGGAAATTATTCCATGATTTTTATAATTTTATACAGATTATTCATTCATTTGCGGGATATTTGATATGTGTTGTCTCACACCCACACATTGGATTGGTTAACTGTCCAATCCCGCACAATACAATGAAATTCAGCCCCGTGACATAAAATGATGTAAAGGTTTCCACTAATGCTGCAGAAATACAGAACTCTACATCCAATCTACAATGAGATATTATAATGAAGTAAAACTAGCCGGTTTACCATGCACTGCACATATCATCCCTTTGGAACGGTGAAGTTCTAACTGCCTTTTGAGCAGTTTTAAGATACTGAGCTTTAAAGTCTTTATAGTGACATTGACATATTCAGAGTGACAGCACATCCTTTGTGAGTTTTTTTTTTCCCCTTGGTTATGAAATCACATAAATCAAAACAGGTTTTTGCAAATATAGAACTACACCCATCCTACACACGGGACTTTCAACTCTGAAATGTGGTTGAAATAATGCCAGTTAGTTCTTCAATGTTGAAGAAATGTTGAAAACATGTTAAATGTTAAATTGGTGAAAAGCTTTTTTTTTTTTTTTATTCCAATTCCCTCCCCAATTTAGCAGTGCC
>CM067502.1:20547111-20589611 GCA_034509495.1 Acestrorhynchus altus
AGACTTTCTCTGCTCTCTCTCTCTCTCTCTCTCTCTCTCTCTCTCTCCCTCTGTGTGTGTGTGTGTGTGTGTGTGTGTGTGTGTGTGTGTACGCGGGTGCTGGAGTCATACAGTAAACAATGGAGTCAGCCACCTCCATCACCATTTGTGACAGTGTTGTGTTATTTCAGCATGACACTGCAAAGTGTGTGAGTGTGTATGTGTGGGTGGGTTTTTCCTTTATGTCACCTAAGCACAAAAAATCAAAGCATTGTCAGAACTGTTCTGTTCAGACAGGTATCTCACATCTGATCCAATTTAAAGCATAATAAATTATGTAGCTTTAATTCTATCACTGCTACTAGAGCCTTGGCACACTACGGTGGCCCGGGACCAAATGCTGAACCACGGGTACCGCGGAATCACTGTTCCAGTTTAAACTGGTATTTTGGTCAGATAATCACTACAGCTATGAACAAATGCCATCTCTGCCACTGCTCCTTGTTAAATTGCACAGAAATCTACACTGGTCCTTTGTTAAGTGTACAGGGAACCCAGGAGCAAGAAATACCTAAACCCATCCCTAATCTGAGTCTATTGTAAATCCAGTTCCAATTTGGGTATTTGAGCCCATACTTGCAACTGCTTATGATTTCTGTGCTCATTAGCTTTAAGGTCTTTAGCTTATTGGCTTAGATCAGTCAGACAGTACTGGGAGATCAGTTCTAAATCCCAAACACCACTCCAGCTCTAACCCTAACCCTAACATGTAAATTTAGCCCCAACCCAAAACCCAACCCTGTTATGATCCTATACCTAGGAGTAGTCCTAATTGGTACTCTAATCCTAAGAATTTTCTTAAAATTGTTCTTCAGAAAAGTCATAACAACAAGAGATTCACTGCAGATCTGTGTGCAGCTATTCCGTATAGTGGTGGATCTCATCATCCTTTAAATGAAACAAATCTCAAATAAGAAAACATGGGTGAATGTAAAGATCTTCGTTTCAGGAATATATGTAAATCCCATACTGCCCTATAAAAGGCTCTCAGGGGGGTTACTTTTGGGTAGTGTACCTCTTGATGAGAGATTGATGACTGATAGACATGTCTCTACAGAGCCTTTGAAGACATTCTGCCCAGTTGACCAACTTTGAGAGGGAGCACATCACTGGGCTAAGAGAAGCAGGATGGTCCTTTTTTGTTTTCATCTGTTTGGGATCCAATGACGATTGGGTTAAAGTATGGAGGCCTCACCGTGAGCCTCTGCTGTGGAGTAACACACTGACCCAACTGCTGGGAATCTGGGGAGCCATCGCAAACAACAGTTGGTTATCCCAAGTTGTGATATGAGGGATGCTAACAGCTCTCCGATATGTGCTGGACATTCAGTGGCCATGTGTGTTAGCTCTCATTGCACACAGGACAATGCTCCCCAACAGCAAGGGTTTCCCAGCAATGCCACATTTAATCACTTCCTTGGCATGGTTGCCAGATTTATCATCGTTTGAGCACTTATGGAAGCAGCTGGGATGCCAGTTTCAGCAACCTACAAGTGTGCAGGATCTACAGGCCCAGCTGCATCTCTGCATCTGTGGTGCACGATGACATACAGAACCTGTATCCTTGTATCCAGGCTAGACACCTGGATGCCTCCAAAAAACGTATCCTTTTGCTCTAATATTGTAAACACTTACATACATTGTCATTACACTCACACAAAGAAAGTTTAATTCCATTCCGACAGCTCATTCTTGTGTGGACAGGGCTACGAGTATCACATCTATTATCAATAAATATTAATAAGTCAACAAGTGGCCACAGTTTTACCCTGCTTAGTGGCAACAGCTGACCCAACACAGCTGATTCATGTTCTGTCTGAGTAGTAGAGTCAAACACACTAAACAGCTGAGAATTACTCTCAGGGGAGCGATAGAGACACAGAGACAGAACTAGGGAAGCAGACAGTGAGTCAGAGAGTGGGGCAGAGACCAGCGTAGAGAGAAACAGAGAGAGAGAGAGAGAGAGACTGAGGTCTGAGCTTGTCTTGTCTATTCTGTCATCTCTTGGCCCCTGGGTGTGTCTGTGTCTCTGAGTGTGTCTGTGTGTGTGTGTGTGTGTGTGTGTGTGTGTGTGTGTGTGTGTGTGTGTGTGTGTGTGTGTGTGTGTGTGTGTGTGTTGGGATGTTTTATAAAATAGATCAAATCTTAACATTTGGTCAGTTTCTCCAATCTCCAGTTCCCTTGGAGATTATGGTTCTATATGCATTCTGAGCAGGTTTGAGACATTGAGCCTTAAAGTCTTTATGGGAAAGTTACAGGACAGTTGACGACTCAAAATTCACTATACCACAAATTTGTGGACACCCGCTCATCAAATATTTGTTCAACTATTTTTTACACATTTCATGGCATCCATCCATAACAGCCTTAGTGAGGTCAGGATGATTAAATCTCGATCACAAACAGCACTACAACAGCTTCACGTGTTGAAGTTCTCCTGGGCAGCTTCTCCAGAGCGTCTCGTTCTGACAGTGCTTCTATATTGGCACTGACAAGCAGTGTAACCAGTTGACCACCTGTATCTGCTATAGGAGCCTTTAAATGCAGCTCTGATGAACAGAGCTTGTAATGATACGTCTTTAGCTGCATCTTGAAACGATGTACTGATATCGATGGTCTGATGGTGAATGAAACCAAAAGGCTGCTTCACCACTTCTCTCAGTGTTTGTGCAGCTTCAAACACTTTGGTATGCTCACTTACTGGTATTACAGGGAGAATACTGTCTCTATCCTTCTCCACCCTGGCTTAGCATGCTGCTAACTGCATTATGTAACTCTGGTGATGCCGGCAGGAATATCCTGCCTGTAATATTACTCTCCCGGTGCAGTCCACATGAGTAATGCATGTCCTTTAGTGGTGGCTCAAAATGCAAATTACACTTCCAGACTGTAGGGAGCCCAGGAGCAATACAATTTATTGAAGAATGACGCTTTAACTTTTTACTTCAAGCAAACTTTCAGTGCTGGAGCTTCAAGAATGACTTATAGAGAGGGACATATAGAGTCATATGGCGTGTAAAGCAGGTGGGGTTTAATGAAGAGTAAGCAGGGTAGAAGGAAGCCATTCGGATGCTTTTCTGCTTTGAATGTCAAACAGCAAGCACTGGAAATTAAAATGAAAATTTTAAATTAACTGCTACATAATAGAGGGGAAAATCCTGTGCATTTTATCATTGAATGAGGTGGACTAACTTTGTGGGTTAATTTAAGTATATTTGGGGAAAGGACTTAAACACCTGTGAACCGTGTTGTCCATTTTCATTAAAGTGGCAGAAATTCCGTCAAATTGTCATGTATCGGATGTGTGAACGTAAATGTAGGCTTAGGCCCAAAACGTCACAGAAGGATGCAAAAGCAGACCCTTCAACCTACACAAATTGGGTTTCAGGAGTAGTTGGTTCAAAAATGTGCTACATTTTTTAAAACAATACAAGCGAGAGCTGCATTCTGAGCATTACCACAAGAGGCGCTACAGGGACAGACAAGTTGTCTCGTACCACTGTTGTGATTTTTTTCATGTCAAGGGGGACCAGTTTGATGAATGTGATGTCTTCTATCCACCTTTAACCACCACAGTACCATAAGAATGCACACTGAGTTGGTACTTGCATCGTGTACAGTTCATTAAGTTTCCATAGGTTCCTTTATTAAGTGCAGGGCATTATGTCATCATTATAGTCAAAAGTAACCACTGATATGCTACAGGTGTGGCAGATACTATAAGTCTAATGCTACAGCATTGCTTTAATACAGAACAGCCTATATTACTATAATCACATCCTGATGATTGGGTACTGATACTGCTACCAGATGAAGCAGTTTTAGAGGATTTATCATTGAAAGAGCAAGCTGTAAGATAGACAGACAATGAGTGTGTGTGTGTGTGTGTGTGTGTGTGTGTGTGTGTGTGTGTGTGTGTGTGTGTGTGTGTGTGTGTGTTATATAAGCATAGTGCTCCATGGGACTTTTAGGTGCTTAAGTGCACACACACACACACACACATACACACACACACACACACATGCGTGCGTGCACTGAGAGAGAGAGAGCGAGAGAGAGAGAGAGAGAGAGAGCGAGAGAGACAGAGAGATAGACAGAGAACAGGGCATGGGTGAGAAAAAGTGGAGCAGAAAATTTGGCCCAATCATAGACAGGCCTGTAATAGCAGCAAAGCATGCTGGGAGGAAGAGCCAGAAGAGACGTCTGGAGTCTAGGGGAAAATTTTAACACACCACTGGGTCTGATATTTACGCACACACAATATCTTGCAAGTTCAGCGCTCCAGTCAGTACCGCACAACTTGGAGAGCACGACACCTTTCAGCCTGATATTCTCACACCTACACAGTGTGACAGGACACCATTTACAGCCTGATCACGAACCCGCCAACTGTTACTTTCAGTTTAAAAAATAAACACCAATCTATTCTAATACATTCTATTAAGTTCACCTGCCTTCAGGTATTTATATATATAAAGCACAGCACATTCAACCAACACATACGTATAACATTACTAAAACATGATCTGCTAGTATGTCCCAAACCCCCTGAAGACAAGGAGACAAACTCAGAGGCTATTGTGCTGGAGTTTGGACCAGCTTCTGCATAGGTGCATGAAGCCGAAGCCCTCTGTGGGGTGATAAAAAAGAGAGAGGGAGGTGGAGGGTGTGAAGCTGTATGATGCAATGATGCAATGGGAGTTGAGGCTTTACATAGGCTGAGCGGGGAGATCAGGCCATGGACCATCTCCCAAAATTAAGTTTTGTCATAACTCCACTATGTCCAAATGTTTGTGGACATCCCTTCTAATGCATGCATTCAGCAAATTTAATTTGCTCACACACACACACACAGAGCTTGTCTAGTACCTTTAGAGAAGTACTGCCAATAGAATATTGACACCATGCCTAATGCCAGATGTGGGCTAGAGGGGTATAAAATCCCCCAGCAGAGGTAACTTTGAGCTATTGAGTGGGGTAGCTGTGTTCTCTGGAGTGATGGTGCTCCATTCAATATTTTGTGGATGAGTTGAGGAGTTAGGGATGAGGTTGGGGTGGTCATCATTCAACATCCTGATAATCACTGATCATTTTGTGGATGACTGCAATCAAACCCTCACATCAGAGCTCCAAAAATATTAGAAACCCTTTCCTGGACAAAAGCCAAGGTAGAATCTGATATTCTTGATGAGATTCTTCAGTAATGTTTGATAGTAAAATGAGCTGTTTGAGCAGAACACTAACTCTGATCCAACATATTTATTGATCCAAGCTATTTATTGACCCAACTTTATTGACTGGGACAACTTAGCTTTGTGCTGCATTCCATTTGTACTGGAATGTCAGAATTGCAAACAGAACCTTTTTGAACACCCCAAAAAGTTGGATTTCTGAGAAAGGAGAGCTTCACTAAACCCTAGGTTCAATATCCAAGATGACTGCCCTGAATAACAACAGAAATAAATCCAGTATTATCAGCTCAATTGCTCTCTCTCTCTCTCTCGCTCTCTCTCTCTCTCTCTCTCTCTCTCACTTTCTTTCTTTTTGTGTCTCATTCAGTTGTGCACGTTTCCACAGTTTTTTAGGTAAACAAAATACCACATAATATATTATCAACTTTTATCAAATGCTTAACTGGAATGCAGTCAACTCAAGTGTGACGTCTTTCCCAGCTCCTTGCTCTGATCCTGAGTTATGAAACCTGAAAAGCATCAGCATGTAACTGCAGTCAAAGTGCAAATATCGGGTTCTAAGAGTTAATTCCAATCCTGGATTGTCTTCAAAGTCAGTGAAGCAATACTGTCCGTGTTCAAATATTCAAATACAGGTTGTTTTCATCATTCTGAGAAATCTGTATAAAATCTCTCATTTTAAAAATAACAATGGCCCACAGCAGTTCTTATAAATATGTAAATATTTCAGTCATATTTGCACATAAATTCAAAATGTTGCTAATATTCACACACATTCCCTCAGACTCCATGAAAAGTGAGCAGCAGTGTGTGTCTTTGTGTCAGCAGTCCTGTTCCCCTGAGCTTTCTCTACAGTACTGCAACTCAAGCGCAATACTGCAACTCAAGCCTGCCAATTTTAGCGTATCAAACACACGCACACACACACACACACACACACACACACACACACACACACATATACCTCCACACACACACACACACACACACACACACACATTCACACTCCTAGGAATTCATCAGTGTTTAATGGATCAATCTCCAAATTGAGAGAGCAGCATAAACCCTTACAGTGGAAATGACTATTGATCAAAATGGCTGCCAAGAACACACACACACACACACACACACTAGTTAATATGGATGGGGAAGTGAAGAACTCTAAGATGAAAGACCCACTGGGAATCATTGTCCTACTAATTTAGCAGATTTGTTTCTGACTCCATTGTGTGAAGACGTGTTCAGTATTGCGTGTGTGTTAAAGCTTAGTGCAGATGCAGCGTCTGTGGTGTACTATTGTAAAATCCTGCATCAAAATGAATTCCATTCACGAGGATGTCTGTTGCATCCAAATCCATGCAGTGAAACACACAACTACACACAAGGGAGCAGTGAACGCACAAGCCCAGAGCAGTGGGCAGCCCTTACGTCACATGTGCAGTCAGGCGTGAAACTCGAATCATTGTGGAGCGTAACAATGTCAGACCTACCCACCAAGTTTCATTGTTGGTACAGTAATTTTACAAGATTTTACATGAACATGACTTGGGTTATACAGGGTTACACAACTGGATGAATCCCTTTTGATTGGTTTTGTTTCATCTGCCCCTTCACCCTCTCAGAAGCCCACACACATAGCAGTCCTCTGTGATTTCTCCCGGTTCTCCAGATGACCAGTCCATCCCTGGTCCCAGAAAATGGAATAGAATTCTTATAACAGATATTTTATTTTAATTCAGACATCAAACTGGCTGATTGTACGTAGGGTATTACACGTACCTTCTAACTACATATAGTTTACACAGAAATATTTCAGACATTACTATCTCTCTCTCTCTCTCTCATTCTTTTCTTTGAACTGTATTTGAACTTTTATTGGCAACTCACCTAGCCCACCACACACACACACACACACACACACACACACACACACACACACACACACACACACACACACACACACACACAAACATGCTCAAACAGTGGTAGAGGTTATTGAGTAACTCGGACGAGTTCATGGTTGCAGGAGTCAAACAGAGGGTCAGAGGGAGAATTGTCCCCTTTCTTTTGCTCTGTTTGCCATACTGATTGGTGTAGTGAGATATCAGGTTACTGAGAGGACACCTGCATTGTGAGCATGGGTCTGTGTGACTGAAGTGAATGAGTGGGTGTAAATATAACTAATGATTATTAATTAAGAAGTTCACGATTCATTGGAGTGTATGTGTGCTGCACCGACATGTATCTCACGGGCATAACGAACAACAGGAGTTGAGAAAAGAAGAGCAGAATTACAGTGCATCTGGACAGCTTTCACAGCGCCTCACATATACGCCATGGACAAAAGTATTGGGACACCCGCTTCTCTGAAATCAAAGGTATTAAAACGAGTTGCAGTAGCAGATCCTGCTGTCCAGAGAAACCTTTCTACAAGATATTGAGGCTGTGAGGATTTGACTGCATTCAGCCGCAAGGTCAGAATGTTGGATGCTCACCAACTCCACAATTCATCCCAGAAGTACTGGATAGAGCACCATCATTCCAAAGAGAACAGTTCCACTCCTCGACAGCTCTATTGTGGGGTGTTTATACCCATCTAGCCCAGGCCTGGCATTAGGCATGGAGCCAACTGGATCATATTAATCTCCCATTCTATTGGCAGTACTTCGTACAGGGACTAGACAAGCTGTGTGTGCATTTGCACAACTGTGTCATTAGTGGGTGCAAGTTAAAGTAGCTGAATGCATTCATTAGAAGGGGTGTCCCCATATATTTGGACAACCAGTGTACATCTTATACTGCACTGCTGGAAAACACTGGCATGAATTCAGAAAGAGCCTAACTAGAAATTGAACTGAAATGAAAAGTAGCTGGATGTGTGTGTGTGTGTGTGTGTGTGTGTGTGTGTGTGTGTGTGTGTGTGTGTGTGTGTGTGTGTGTGTGTGTGTGTTTGTGTGTGTGTGTGTACTTCTTTTGGAATGTTCCAGAATCTGCGGAGTGATGAAGTAGTTTACTAATATGTTTGGACATTGCCTGAGAAACGCCTCAACTCTGACCTAGGTAAATCCTGCATCCTGTACACACATGCCCACAAACACACACACACACACACACTCACACTCACACATATCCTCCCTGTTTATACAGTCATCTCTCAGCCTGAATGCTTCAGTAATAAAAACAGTAGAGCTCCAAATCTAAACACCAGCATAGCCAAGCCATAGTGTTCCTGAACTTTGTTTCTGTCAGTCTCTCACAAACCACACATATGAGTGCAGAATGATAGATAATGCTGTGGGCAATATAACAATGTTGTATCATGATATGTATCCCTCCTGTTATGTTGACCTCTTTCAAAGTTTACAAATACAGGAAATATATATTATAATGTTTAAAATGATTTTTAAGAGGATTTTTATCGTTTTTCTGCTAGGCTGAATTAGTGTAATGAACATGTAAATGGAAAATGACTGTTGAACATTTGGAACTGCCCCAGGATTTGTATTACACACACCGAGTATCGGGTAACATAGAACAGTGTTTCTCAACCCCTCATATTTTTGAACTTTCCCTGCTCAAACAACACCGGATTCAACTGATACAAGCCCTTCAGAATAGCAGGGGATGTGTTAAAGCTAAAGGGGTGCCTCCAGGACCAGGGTTGAGGAACAGTAGTATAGAACATTGAATAGAGGACAGTGCAAATATATGATTTCAAACAAAAGCAAAGTTTCCTTTTCAAATTTGAGTTGAATATTTTATAGCAAAACAAAGTGAATACGTAAACCATGATAACCATCACCACACCTTTAATTACATTAAATAATGAATAAATTAATATTATTTGAGCAATAAAGCAAAAAAGCCAATGTTTATGGTCGAAACAAAGGCAATTGGTTCAGACAATAACCAATTGAAATAACCAGAAGGTGGAGCTGTCTGCTCCTGAGCTGTATGTGAAAACTAACTATCTTCTAAAAAAGCATTTCACATCTTCTGTCCAGTCTTTACTGCATGCCAACACAGAGAGTTCAGTGATGGTTTCATGTGGCAGTGTGGCACTAAGAGACATGTCTTCAATTCCATCATGTAAACATAACGTTTAATAGCTTAAACAACACCATATAAAAATAATTTCTTTTTACAATAAAATTTAAGTTAATTGCACAGCTTTCCTGCATATAAAGCTGTGAGGAATAGATACATGTTTCTAAAGCTCCACTTACTGGTTAATACTTAGAATTGGTTATTCTCTGAACCAACTGCTGCATTTGCCCTGCCCCGCAACTGCTTCTAGAACCATTTTGACTAGTGATTTTGTGCACAAGCATGTTGAACATGGGGATATTAGAAGATGGCATCTCTCAAACCAGTGTCAACCTGGAATTTTCAAAAGCGACCATTTCCGTTTCCAAGAATTTGCCAGAGATGGATGAAAATATCATGTTTCCACTATAGGACAGATTCTGTTTTCACATCGACTTCTAAAATAATGCTGATCTGTAAGCAAGAGTTCCTGCACTGTCCCTGCCATTTTTGTGTGTACTTCACCTTCATTTCTGAGGTTGTGCACAACTAACACACCAAGTGGATGTGTAGTTAAATAGATGTAGCACTTGATCGATCAGTCCAAACAGTTCCGCAATTCAAGCCACTTGGGTAACTCCTAGTTCCCCTTGTTTAATTAGTCAATTGATTTGTGTGAATTGGGAATTCTTTGGAATTTCCTCAACTTGATTGTCTAATGGAAAGAGAGAAATTGAGTAAGTAATATTTGGACTGGTCAGTAATATGGAACCTGACACCATATCTCTAGCCTAATAGACATCCCTGAAAAATCCAGCTCCAGACAAACTCTTGCTGGTAGTTGATGGTCATGCTGGTCATGCTGGTCAACCAGCTTGGTCATACTGGTTGTCTAGCCGATAGCCTAGTCTGTTGTAGACCAGCAAAATCATCAACCTTGAACAAAAACATACCCTATGCTGGTCAAGACCCAGCCAACCATTCTCATTGGTTGGTTCCAGGTGAGCATGGACAGTGAGTGGGTTTGTCACACAGTTGTTACCAGAAAAAGATCTGGAAGCAGTCATTGAACAGTAAATTTAGAATGTGCAACAAGAAAGCTTCACATAGGCGTCACCTGCACAAAACTTAAAACTGTCTGAGTACACCCTTAGACATAACTAGGTGGTCTGCTGTATCCACCAAACACATCTGCAACCATCAGTGAGATTAAAATGGGAATAAAATCAATGGTAATAACACAACCAGGTGGACACACCTACAGTACTAGCAAGACAGGGACATAGTGCTGCAGAATATAAGAAGAAATAGAAGACATTCCTTGTTTATACAAACACACCAGATGACATGAACATCTTCCTGAAGGAAACAAACTCAGTGAGTTCAAGACAAATTCTGGTCCAAGTGGTGGTCCGAAGCACATTTCACATATGCTATTTTGGTTCGGAACAAACTGACAGGTTTGAAATTCTGGACCAAACAAAGTAGAGATTCCATTTGGACCTGCCAAATTTAGATTCATCACCCCTAATGCCTAATGAAGAGTGTGCAGTAGAAAGCAGCCAGTCAGAAGCTTCTCCGCTTCTTATGTCACCACAGGATATATATATATATATATATATATATATATATATCAGTATGTGTGAAGCATGGCAGATTGATTAATTAGAGGGGTAAAAAGCCCCATCAAACCTTGATCTGTGGAACAGTGCATTCACTGACCTTTGGGATGAGTTAGAGTGAACTAATCATCCAGCATCACAGTGCCTGACCTCACTAATTCTCTTATGACTAAATACAATTAAATTAAATCTAGTGTAAAAAGAAATGATTTTAATCAGCTCTTCCCTCAGCATACCAGCAGGGCTAGACTGGGACCTAATTCAGCCTTGAAGTTTTGTCTAAATCAGCCCACCACAATCGCAGACACTGTATCCAGAAATCTTTAGTACTGCCTCTGTCCTCCCACTCATTTCCTACCTCTCTCTCCTATCCTGGAAGAATGGAGCAGGAAGAATGGAGAGAATAAGCAAAAAATGAGAAAAGGGACAACTGATCTTCAGCATCATCAAAATATGACCGTGATTAATGATGAATTTAGCCAGTCATGGCATTGCTTTGAAAGCACATTATTAGATTGCTGGACAGCAATTGCAATCATTGCACAAGTCCAATGTATTTACAGTTCCTCAATGGCTAGGACCACCACAGAGCAGGTATTTTGTTGGTGGTGGATCATTGTAGATCATTGGATCAAACTGTATAAACAGACGAGCATCTCTGACGTCCTACATACCACCATTTAGGTTCATGACTGTATCAGGCCCTCAGTGTAAAATGTTAAGTAAAAATGAAAATTGGTGATGCCACGACAAAACAAACCCACCCCCGGCACCCTCCTCCCTGAGGAAAGAGACCTGACTTGTTCCAAGCCCAATCTGAGTCCAAGACCAATCTGAACATGCCCAACTGCAACTGATTTGTAAACCAATTTTAAACCAATCCAACCAAACCCTGCTACTCAGAACACAGTAATGTTATGAGCAATGCAGAGATATCACAAGAAAAAGACAGGAAGAGAGAGAGAGAGTGAGCAAGAGAGTGACAGGGAGGCACTGTGAGGCTTGGGATGGGGGAGAGCTTTCAGGAGAAAGAGAATGAAAGAGCACTCAGTAGGGAGTGAACTCAAGCCTTAATCTCAAGTTGTCCCTTCTGTACTTTAGTCTGCATAGCGTGACAGGCTGATGCACCAAGGATACAGTTCTCTTCTTCTCCCTCCCTCAGCAACCCACCCCCGTAACGGCCCACTGGGAAATATCCCAGTCCTCCCAATGGCCAGTCCATCCCTGAGTACCAGGATACAGTTGCAGTAGCTCTATAGTCTTGGCCAGTAGTCATCAACCCTGCTTCTGAACAGCTACCTTCCTGCATCCCATTAAGCCAATCAAGAAGTTCTGAAGATAGGGTTGTCTCCATGACGTCTGTAGGAAGGTAGCTCTAGTGGGTTGGGTTGATGACTCCAGTCTCATGCCCTGTTGTGCCCTATTCACTAACCCCTACATGCAAAAACATCACTGTACAATTATTATGCAAATTGTATTTAAGTGTAATAAAGATTACAATTTTGCTTTTCAGTTAAACTCATGGATGGTATTGTGTCTCAGTGCTCTTTGGATGACTGAAATCAATCTCAGACACCTGCGATTATTTGTTTGCCAGGTGGATTATAGGAAAATGACTTAAAAAGGATGTTCCACATTATTGAGCAGGTTGCAAGCAATATGGGAAAAGGATCTTTCTGCTGCTGAAAATCATCAAATAGTGCAATAGAGTACAAGGTATGAAAACATTAGAAATGTCATGAAGACTTAACCTGAACAAACCCATTTGTGCTCTGAATCAGCCACGAATCTCTTCAAAGTATGATGATCAACTTTAAAAAGATTTGTGGCTGATTCAGAGCACAAATGGGTTTGTTCGGATAAAGGCATGATGCAGAAAGGTTCTGACAGACAAATTCATCAGATTAAGAGAGCAGCTGCAAAAATGCCATTACACAGCAGCAAACAGATATTTGAAGCTGCTGGCACCTCTGGAGACCCATGAAACTGAAGGTGTAGGATCCTCCAGAGGCTTGCTGTTGTTCAAAACCAACTATTCGACCACCCCTAACTATACTCACAAGCAGAAACAGCTGCAGTGGGCCCAGACATACATGAAGAATCATTTTCAAACAGTCTTGTTTACTGATGAGTGCCATGTAACCCTGGATGGTCCAGATGGATGGAGTAGTGGATGGTTGGTGGATGGCCACCATGTCCCAACAAGACATCAGCATTGAAATGGTAGAGCACTTTTAGGTGAACCACTGTATTGATACTGTATTGATGATGTCTTCCTGAAGTGACATCACTAATTCCTACTCTAAGCCTTGTTTAAGCTTTGGTTCAGGAATCGGTTCATATTTGGCAGCAGTTTCGAGTTAATCATATGCAGCCAGCCAGCAGAGACATTAGACCTGTGGTGACTTCACTTTTGAGAGATGATACGCTGTCTTAAATACACTCATTGTGTGTAACACAAGTTAGACAGGCCAATATTCTTTTAACCACTTGAAGCCTTGAGAAATGAACCGGTTTGCAACACATTAGGCTGGAACGATTCAATGTACCATGAACAATTGTCTCACCATCACTAGTGGAAACCCAAAGTTTAAAAAAAATAATAATAGCAGACTTAGCAATATGGCATCATTCATCAAAGATCAAGGTGATGGATTGTTCACATCCAACAGGTTTGAAACTGAAGGGCTGAAAATTGACTTGTGGGCTATAAATATATACCAAATAAAAATGATATAGAGCTCTGAAGCTCAGCTTTGTCATGTATCATCACCCAGAAAAATGGCACAGCCATGTTTCAATAATTTCAATACTGTTGCTGTTAGAACCCAAGATCCAAATTTTTTGGGCTATTTGTTCTTTCTTTGCTCAGTGTTCAAATTTCAGAATTAAAGTCCAGGTGAAGGCATAATACTAAAACATACATAAATAAACAAAACAATAAAGCACTTTCAGGTTGTTCTATTATTTTATTTGGACCACTGTCAAGTATTTTGAACAAATTATTATTGTAAATATCCTTGACAATCTAATAATTACAAATAATTCTTGCATTTTCAGCCTGAAAAGACTCTGGATGATCAATTTCCAACAGGACCTTTGTAACATGGATGTGTTTTTAAGTCCTTATACCAACATTAAACATATTTAAGCAAAAAAAAGTTTTGATAAAAACATACAAATATTTAAATTCTCTGCAGATACATTTGAGTAGACTAGGATCTCCTGAAACAAGATCTGGCATGTGTGAATGTCTCCTATAAATACTTTTCTAATTTCCTGGCAAATAAAAGTACGTCAGACTAGAGTTCTAAAGCTTAATAACATAACAAACCCAGTCTTTGCAAAAACTCATTTGTCAGTGAAGCAGTATAAGCCATGCTTTGAGTTGTGCCTGAGAACAAGCAGAAGACCAACCAGAGTGCATCTATTAACACCACAACACAGAACACAGTGCCTTACCTGGCCTTGTGAGGTTGCTAATTGGACCATAGAGGGCTGGTAATATGTGTCATGGTCTGATAAGTCATGGTACCAATTGTTTAGGGCTGATGTCAGGATTTGTGATGCACAGACTCAAAGAAGCCATGATTGTCAAACAGGCACTGTGTAGACTGGTGGTTGCATACTGTTATGGGGTGTATTCTAATGGCATGGACTGGATCCACTGGTCCACATGAATCCCTTCATGCAACCCTACAAGAATGGGATATTCCAGCAGGAGAGTGCACTGTGCTATCAGGCCCAAATTATCCAGAAGTGGTTCTATGATGTTTTTGAGAATGGAAACTTTGAAAATGGAATGTCCCATTCATCTGGCACCCACGCCTTGCTCAGACTCTGATCTAGCCAGTGTTCAACCTCACTCACAAATTAACACCTGTTCCCAAGAGACACCTATTCATAGTGAATTTACATACTGATATCCCATGCCTTTGCATGTCGGTGTAATATTTGTACCATATCGCCCATCCCCAGACCACATCACTACACAGCTTGCTGTGCAACATGTATGTATTATTTATAGTTGCATCAGAAATATATTCCACTATAGCCAACTAGAGTACATTCAGCTGATTTATAATTTAACTTACTCTCAACCATCCAAAACACTCAGGGACAGGTTTGGTCATGCAGTGAGTGATCAGCGATCAGCAAACCATTGCTGATGTTAAAACACTATCAGCATTGCCATGGAGAAATATACACAAAGCCATCTCACAGATCAGCTTTCAAAGAAGATAAAGGTATTAGTAGTGGTCCTAAATGCCAATTTTTATATCGTGGATCAAATTTGGTGGGAGGGCCTGGAGGGCTGTGTCCAACAAAGTTTGATAGTTGCCCTTCTCAAACACACCTGATTCAACTCATAAGTCAATTAGCAGGTAAAGAAGATATGCTTGAGTTGGGCAACTACCAGCCCTCCAGGACTGGAGCTGTGCACCCCTGTATTACGGTATAATTAGTTATATGATCTGTATGATTTTCTACCATCATAAATACTGAGAAGAATAGAATTTTACATTGACTTTCACTGAAAGCTGATAAGGTTTGCTTCTTGCGATGTTATATTAACTTGTGTTAAAATTTTAGAATGTAGCTTCCTTCCACTGTAAATTTCCTCTTATGGGAATTCCAATTTTTTTCATGACATCCACAATATAGGGGCTGATGTTTCTATTAGGTTGTAGATTTTATTATGCCTATCTATACTGTTATCCAACTTGTATATTCTCATTATTTGTGCCAGAGTTTCTGCGAGATATCTACAGTTTCAGCTCCAGACTATTGGGTCTGATTGTGTGATTCAGGCTTGTATACAGCATTCTAATCAAATGTATGGTTTCCACAAAGCAACAGATTTAGGCTGAATTTTTCCCATAGGAAAGAATTGGGCCCACCTTTCTTATGTCACAATGATACAAATATACTAGCAATTAGGGCCGAGCAATATATCATAGATACTGATATATCAAGAAATACTCTGTACAAGATATAAAATGTCATTTTGTAATATTGCATATGTTATGCAGGTAACCATCTGTGAATAATTTAATTAATTAATGAGTGCATAATTTGTATGGAAATGGTTTGGTTTCTGAAGGGATGATACACCTTAACCACAGCACCATAGCAACTGCTGGACATGCCATTGCAATCACCTTGCGACACTGAAGCACCCATCTACCAAGCACTTAGCAACACCATAGCAATCACCTGATACTATAGCAACACCTTAGCGCCACCATATTGACCACCAAGGACACCACAGCAACCAACTAGCAACATCATAGGTACCAAAAGCAATATGTTAAAAGGAATCAGTTAAAATCTTTAAACCAATGTTGGTCCTCAATTCAAAACCATGAGTAACTTAACATTTTACCCCAATTCTGATGCAATTCTTTGAACTGTAAATTTTCCCGGCTATTAAAGTTGGGATATTACGTAATGAAAGCTTATTGTGACTTTTATATTACTGAAGGAAATACATACAAATAAATTTTTAATGGCCATTTATCATATATATAAATATAAATAAGCGACAAGGGCAAGTTTTATGTCAGTTTGAGGTTCCAAATAATTTTCCATTGCCCATCCCTACCTTCAACACTATACACAGTAACTGTTAGAGAGGACAGATTATGACCATGTGGCAGCATACTGTTTCTGTTTTGAATATGGAAACTATGTGTGAAACTCTGTATAATCATAATTTGTTTTGCTTTGTTTATGAGCTTTGCATATAAAAGCTTCTATTTTCATCTGATAAGCATGACTCCAATATTGGCAACAAATAATGCAGAAATATGCTGTAACTATGCTTCCATATATTAATATTCCTCACCAAAGAAACACACCCACATCCAGAGATACATGGGGAAGGTTGCTGCCACACTCACATGCACATATCTGAGGGGACAGGTGGGGTCAGTGGGGCTCTGCTCTCTGATTGGCTGGTGCCGTAGGAACGATAGGACAGCTGCCATTCTGGCTCAAGCATCCCAATTGTGCAGGCCATCACTATGGCAACTCCTAGAAAAATTCCATGATGACATGCAGCATATGACAGTGTCACAGATATACAGAAACCCCTTTTTTTAATTCCATTTTTAAACATTTCAGAAACACCAAAAGACATTTCTGTAAGGTCTCCTGAGGAGATGGCATGATTGAAAGTGTATCAAATATGTTTGACTCAACTGTCCCTTTTAGCTGCTCATCTCAAATTAACAAACGCACACACAAAGCCATGCTCATTCGGCCTGTCTCCACCTGTCAGCACAACTTTCTCGCTCACTCTCTTCCTGTCTCTCTCACTCTCTCTATTTTTTAGCCTCCCTCGTTACCCATAGCTCCTTTTATGTCACCTCTTTATGCCCCCCTCTCCACTCTTTCACTGATCCTGTGGTCAAATGGAACTCTGGTGTCACCCATCAGATACCATTACACTAACCAGCCATCAGATCCATTTAAATGGGACACTATAAGCCATCAACCCAACCTCAAATGTATAAACCATGCACCTACTGTATATTCATCTCTATACATAGCTTTGCCATTCTCAGGTCCCTAAAAGAGCCTTATTCCATGCTTTGCAAATAGCTGGAGCTGAAATGGCACATATTGCACAGCATAGGTGCAAACCTTCTAGGTTCATGCCCTATGTAGTGCACTATATGGAAAATGCAGCCATTTTAGATTCAGACATAAAGCTCTTCTGGAGGAGCCCTAGTCACCATTTCCAGGCATGGCATGTACAAGCATTTGTGAGCGGTTTCATGTTGGCTAAATTGGTACTAAATTCTCACAGGACTTCCATCTTATACTGGTAAATCACATGACCACACAGGTGTGACCCAAATCCGAGATCCAGGTCTTATAAAGCATTTTCCTTCTGATGGACAGAATCAGACTATACTTTGAGGGGCTATAATTGAGCATTTCAGTTTACTCAGAGGGTTACACTGGATTTCATAGTGGCTGGAGTTGCATAATCGCATTTGCCACAAAACCTAGAATCAACTTGGGTTCATAATTCGTTGAGTTCATTTTGGCCTTATTTCAACTGAGCCGAGTTAGACTGAATACAGTGCTGGGGATTGTACTGTGAAAGGCAGTTGGTATCTTAAAGAGTAAGATTACTGGAGGCAGTAAACCCACTTTTGCCTTCCTCAGCCGTCGGTTTGCAGACTCAGACACAGGCTTGGCATCTAAATGTTATTAAGCCATTTAGTTCATTTGCCCTGTCCTTTCATTTTTGTAACCATTTGTTGGACATTAGAATGTGTTGTTGAATAGTAAAAATGATCTGGGTTTTTTTTCTTGTTATTTTTTTTTTATTATTCTACAACCATTTTCACTTTCATAAGCCTTGTAGCATTTTGGTAAAACAAGTTATTTATGCAATATATGCTGATAAATTACACTTTTGCTGTTGCAAACCAAGTGATTCAAAGTAAAAGTTTTGCAGAACCTGTAACTCTGCCTCAACTGATTATGAAATAGGGAGGAACTTTCCTTCTGTTATGTAGGGACGGGCATTGAGGGGCAAATATTAAAACATTCACAGCAATAATATAGGAAGCAGTGAAGCATCTGACTGGCTGCTTTCTTCACTGTTTACTACTCACTAAAGCCCAGCTCCCCTAATATGCAATTTTCAAACATGCTGAGTGACAAGTATTTACTGAGTTACTTAAATATACAGCATGCTTTGATTCTGATGTTACAGTTACTACAAATACTATCTACTGTCATATCTCCTTCGTGGACACACTGTGCAACTATATATATATATATATATATATATATATATATATATATATATATATATATATATGAATGATTGAGTTACTCAATGAGTAAAGAGGCCTTTCATGTTGTTTGTACTCCTTTATTAATTTTTGGATTAGTCATGACAAATTACTGTAATTAGTTACAATTTTAACTGATCAGTATAAACACACACACACACACACACACACATAAAAATCATAGGCATGGTCTTCCATGGAGCAAGTGTGGTGGTGAGGGTTGTTGATCAATTTAAAATGATTACCTAATTAATTGCAGATTAATCATGATAAATCAATCAAGGGCCTTAATTTATTCATTTATTCTAAAACAGTTCAACAACAGTGTATTGTTGGATGACAAAGTTTTATTTTCATTTCATTTTGTTTCTATTTTTCAATAGATAAAACTGGATTTAGAGTGATTACCATTCGTCACATTCTCCCATTAGAGAATATGTTGTACTGGATTGGTCTCTAATAGAAATCTCTAACAGAACTGCTTTTGTAAATGAGATGTGTTCTGACGTTTTTGGCATTAAAACCTCTTATATTTTGTAACAGTTCTATACCAGTAAAAGACTGCCACTGCTGTAGCAGAGTAAATGTAAATGATAAACAAACATGTTAGACCTTCATTTGTATTCTTCCATAGGCCTCTTACTGCCCACTATCTCATGTGTCCTGATTCACTCATTACTACACATGGTCATGTGTAGTCTGATTTGCTTTAAGCAAAGTTTGTGCCAGTGTTTAACCCTGACCTACTGCATTATACACAACCAGCACACATATGACCACCAGGCAGACATGCTGCTTAAGTCACTGTATGATCCCTCACTTTCAATTCTCAGTGTAAAACGCATTACATTCAATACAACTGTTTGCAGCCTCTTCAACTGCAGGTCTGGCGCATACAGACAGGTGTCCAAACACCTGACTCAGCATGTCTTCTCTAACTTACATTCATCCATGTGAAGGTGTGGAGGTGGGGGAAGGACCTAAAAGTAGTAAATTGAGTAGCTGTATTTATATATGTGTTGTAGATATTAGGACCCCTGCTTCCCATTACCATTGCAGAGAAATCCGAGTAGATTTCTGAAAAATAAATGAATAGAAGTCTGAATTTGTGATGTTGTGATGAGCCTAAATACTGAATTCAATTTTAAATCATACTTTATAACTCTGTGTACACAACAGTACTATACCAAATGTAAAATAGAAATATAACATTGTGACTGGTTGCATTCATAACATCTGGAAAGCTCTGTCATTTTTTGGGCAGAGAAGGTCACAAAGTCATAATAATGAGATACTAAGTTGTTTCCAGCCTTGTGGCTGGAAGGTTGTCAGTTTGAATTCCTGAACTGGCAGGGCATGACTGAAGTGCCCTTGAGCAAAGCACTTAACTCCTCAGCTGCTCCAGGCACAGTGGATATTGCTGCCCACCACTCCGGACACATATGTTCACTGCCCCCTAGTGTGTGAATTCACTAGTGAGTATGCATGTGTGTGGATGGGTGAAATGCGGAGGACATATTCCCCTGTGTGCAAACACAGTGGGTCTATGAGCACCTTTACCTTTAAGTCATAATTATGAATGTGTACCTTGTAATTATGATACTTATATTATGTTATTATGTGTAAAGTCATCATTATGAAGGTTTGTAATAATTATACTAAGCCATTATTATATATCAAGTCATTATTACTATATATTAAGTCATCATTTTGAATAATTCAAAATTATAATACTAGGTCATTATGAATGTGTAACTCATCATTATGTTACTAAGTCATCATGTGTAAGTCATCATTATGAATGCGTACGTAATCCTTGTGAATATGTAAGTAATCATTATGATTGTGTAATAATCATGAATGAGTAACTAATCATTATGATTGTGTAATTAATCATTATGATTGTGTAAATCATTATTATGAAAGTGTAAGTAATCATTTTGATTGTGTAAATCATTATTATGAAAGTGTAAGTAATCATTATGATTGTGTAAATCATTATTATGAATGTGTAAGTAATCATAAGCCGCACCCTGGAAATAACATATGTAAGAAGAAAAAACTGCACCTCATTATAAGATGCATGGTTTAAAGCATGGAAAAAAAAGTAGCGGCTTATAGTCCGGAAAATACAGTAATCATTATGAATGTGTAAGTAATCATTATGATTGTGTAAGTAATCATTATGAATGTGTAATTAATCATTATGATTGTGTAAACCATTATTATGAATGTGTAAGTAATCATGATTGTGTAAGTAATCATTATGAATGTTTAAATCATTGTTGATAGTAAGTCATTATTATATATTAGGTAATCATTATGAATGTGTAAATCATTAAGTATGATATTGAGTCCTAAATACTTAGTATCTCATAATCTTACAGACTTATAATTATAGCTCGGTTTCACATAATGACTTAGTATCTCTGAATTATGACTTACACACTCCTAATTCTCATTATTATATCATAATAATGGCTGTGTAAGTCACAGGAATGACCTAATAAAGGTTTAGTGCACGAGGCAGAACTGAGAGATGTTCTGGACCCATCACACGTCCAGCCGCTCAGTTTCCGCTGCGTTCACGCCTCTTAATCATGTGTAAATCGTTCAATTCGCCATTTTACTCCCAACTGTTGATCCGTCGCTCAGATTCGCCATTTCACATTTTTCAACTGTTGCTGCTGCTGCTGCGCGCACACGCACGCGCCGGACCGCGCGAGCCTGTTAATTCAATAAGAGGCGTCTTTATCAGACCCCCCCCCACCACCACCACACACACACACACACACACACACACACACAAAAGTGTCTTTTCCCATGACCCCCCCCCCACACACACACACCTGCACGCGCTCGAGTCTGGATCTCTCGAGCCCTCAAAGCGAATCTGGTTTCGGAAACCCAACCGCGCCGGTCTGATCATCTAGGAACGAGTCTGGGTTTAGTATTCCGCGCGCGACTCCCGCGCGTGCAGCTCCAGGCGCGCGTGACTCACTCCGCCGGCGTTTTGTGGCGTAGCAAGCTGACAATCAGTTCAATCACAAAGCACGCGCACGCGCTCCTCCACTGATACGTGACGCCTCATATTATTTTTTTAATTATTATTATTATCATTATTATTATTATTTTTATTTTCATCATCATTAATTATCATTATTATTATCGTTATTACATTATTATAATATTAGCTTATTATTATTATATTATTTACTTTATTGTTATCATTATTATTACCATTATTAACTGACAAGTTCAAAACCAGTTTGGTTGACTGGTTTGATCACGGTTGGGGGGGTTACTCTATTAACACTTGCGCGCGCTTGTGTCTGGTCACTCGGTTCATTGTCTGCAGCGCCACTTTAACAGCGTCTTCATTTCGGTTTGCACTCGATTGTCGGGTCAACGACCGCTGTCCGCTAAAAATCCGACCAATTAAACAAAGCCCGTAGGTCGAAGTGATGGGACGTAAATTAGGCTCCAATCTGCTGATGGGATGGAAAAAAAGCCCATCAATTCTCCATCCACACCCTACACGTACTGCGCATGCGCCCGCAGAGACAAAGGAGCGAGCAATTACTGCTGAAATTCAACAAAAAAAAAACACCATCTCACGCACTACCAATGACAGAAAAGGACTGAAATGTGCGCTGAAAGTGTGAAGATAAAAATGATGTTACAATAATAATAATAATAATAATAATAATAATAATAATAATGTCTTGTTAAATTGAGACTCAATAATAAAACACACTACCAACAGCGCCTCTATATACAGTCAGAATGAGCAAACATGGCCATAACATACATTATCCATGGCATTTTCTATAACGTGGTAGTGCGTGTGTATGCGCGCGCGTGCGCGCGTTCGTGCGTGTGTGTGTGTGTGCCAGTTAGACGTAGCGCTGCAAAAATGTGTCACACCTCCACAGCAAGACAAAGGGGTGTGGTGGGGATGAACATTCACGCCAGTTTAGTTCTGTAGAAAACATTTCTAATGCTGCATCCAGTTTTCCAAACTAAATTCCCCAATTCCCGACCAGGTAGATTAGACGAACGAAGTCCGACAAAAAACGACGGAACGAGAAAATGCGACGTATGCACCTGTATGTAAACACAAATCGCACCAAATCAGTCCTGAGAACAAAGCTGCGCGTGGCTGCAGGAGCCGGACGTGGGCTTTAGTGTGGCGGGTGAAGCGCTCGGTACACGCCCCTCTCCGATCGCAGCCCAAATTCCACAGGATTTCAGCCCACATCGGACTGGGCTTCGGAGAATATGATCGATACGCCCTGATTACCCCTAAAGCAGCGCCGGACGGGTTTAACAGGTCACGGGGGCTGGATGCATGTTTATTCATAACAAAGGAAAACGCTTGAAATAACACGAATAATGGCAATAACTAATGTAGCTTTTAATGGTGCGTTGCTGCAGCGGACGGGTCTTACCGGTGGCGGTGGTCTTTCCCTGGCGACCCCTGTCTGCAGGTGTATGGCCGGGTTTCTCTGCTTTTCCCTCGTGCGCGTGGCGGCGGATGGCGCTTATACGGGCTGTCCAGTTTATAGCTCGGGCTGCATTTCTGTTTCGCGCGCGCACACTCTCGCGCATGGAGGTGGGTGGGAGAGTGGGTAAGGAGGGGGGGGGGTGCTGTTCGGCCTGGGGGAGGATGGAGGGGGGGGAGGGGCGCGAGCTCTTGCAGCCTGTGCCTGTAGCTGGGACAGAAGCATATATATATATATATATATATATATATATGTATATATATAATACATATATATATATATATATATACTACTCTTCTTATTATATATATATATATATATATATATATATATATATATATATGGCTGCTGTGCAGAACAGTTAAACCGGGCCTCAGGGTGCAGCGCGTGCGCCTTCGTGGCTTACTCTCGCACCATATGCGGGATTCAGACCGCGCGTGCACGCGCAGCACCACCAACGCTAAACTAGTCTCCTCCCGCCCCCTGGCCGATTTGCAAACGGTGCTGCAGTAGTGAACCGAATGACCCTTATCTTTGGGGGGGGTCTATGGTGAAGGGATAAGGAAAATGGAAAAGAGATGCAGGAGGGAGAGAATAACAAGAGATGATGGTATGACCTCGTAACATATATTTATGATGGAGGAAAGAGAAGTTGCAGTTAGGCACTGCAGTGAGCCATTCAAACCCTATGTCCTGGTGGGAAGAGCTGCACTATGGCTGCACTATATGCCAAATGCATTGGGACATAAAGTTGATACCCTTTGTTGGAGTAGCCATCTCTTCTGTCCAAGGAAATAGTAGAAACCTCATCCCCAACTTCCCAAATCATCTCGAAAGTGTTGGATTGAGCAACATGATTCCAGAGAACACAGTTCCACTGCTCCACAGTCCATGCCCACCCCTGTAGCCCACCCTATACCTCTCTGGCCCACCCTTGGCATTAGGCATGGTGCTAACAGGCTCATGTTAATCTACTCTTACAGTCCTATTCCTATTCAGTTAATCTCTGCAGGCACTAGACAAGCGGTGTGTGCATTTGCACATCTGTGTTGGCAATGGGTTTAACTTAAATGAGCTTGACCTAAAGGGATGTCAAAAGACATTTGGATATATAGCTCATCTGTGGAGAGCAGGGGTGTGAGGTCTACATGGTGGTAGATCTCCCGGGTAAGGATGCTCTAGTCCTATTGTAGCTCTTAGTACTCTAGTTTACCAGTAGATGACGTTGTAACATCAGTTCAGGAGCTAAGGACAGCTGTAAATTGGATTCAGGTTTCCAAGGGCTTGTTCAGATAGTCATTTCAGTTCTGATTGTGCAGCATAGATTTCCTGCAATGGATTTGAAAAGCAAAAGCCACATTAAATCAACCATATTAAGCCACATAAAAATGTTTATATATATATATATATATATATATATATATATATATATATATATATATATATATATATATATATATATATATACCTATACGACAACTATACTGGTTCATACTGGATTTTTATGTAGATATATTTTTTAAAAACTGTCGGTGAGTTTTCTGAAAAAGCATCTCTCATCATGTTGGCCTGATACTAGCTAGAGGGGATCAAATTATTGGTGGGGACAATAATAGCTGGATATTGCTGGGGACATGTCACTTCAGTCCATGCTAATTCTGAGCCTGTTCAGCCTTCCCAAGTTCAGGACCAATAGACCTAAACACTCTTTTGTCCCGCACACCATCAGACTGTACAACTCCTCTGGGGGGTGGGGGGTGGGGGGAGTACTAACAGGAGGATGGAGGATGGGAACGAGTAGGAACCAACCAATTAACCTGCAACCCAACAACCACAACACAACTGGACTTGGTTCAATAAACAGTTCAAAAGTGCAATAATAATAAATGCAATACCCTCCTCCTCCTACAGGACTCATTTTTCATGCACTATTTATATATATTGTATATTGTAATATAGTCTCTATATTCTTCTTTATATTGATATAGTGTTTTTCTTTACTAAATTATTATCTTTCTACTCTTTCTGTACTGTACTGATGCTGCTGCTGGAACCTTATTTCCCCCAGGAACCCTCCCAAGGCATCAATAAAGTTCTATCTAATCTATTAGATGACCATAACAAAAGCAAAGACAAGTGTCTGAATATTGACCTTAGTTACTAAAATTAGTATATAGACACAGCAAATGAATTCAATCTGGTCACTTCAGAGAATCTCATCGTTTGTTGAGTCTCCACAGAGATGTGTTTATCTCAGACACTATTACTCTGAAGTGGACCATGGCAAGGAGGGACCAGATGGTGTTGGACAGAGCAGACAGAAGACATTCAAACTTAGGTGGATAATGCTGATGGGCATTAACGAGAAAGATCTCAGTGGAGTTATTCTTTAAAAATGAAAGTGGAAGAACCTTAGCAAAAACCTTAAATCTATCATCACAACATCTACAGGGATCTACACCTACAAATAAAGTGCCTCAGTAAGCAGGATGTATACAAAATTAATGATACACTTTATATGTCCACATGTTTGGTGGACACGATTTTAATGAATGCTTACAGTTACTTTGGGTTACACTCATTGCTGTGGCACAAATGCACACACAGAGTGCCTAGTCCCTGTAGAGAAGTACTGCCAATAGAATAGGACTCTCTGGGGCAGATAAGCATGAACCTATTGACACCATGTCAGATGTAGGTTTGAAGATTATAAAGTTTGTTTAGAACATTTTTGCTAAAAATGGTTCTAAAGGCACCGCTGCCCCTGAGGCAGAACAAATACAATTGGTTCAGAAAATAATGCAGTAGGCAGAGCTTTAGAAGTGTGTATCTGCTCCTCAGAACTTTATGTAGATGAAAATTGGTTGGTTAGTTAGTTATTTAGTTAGTTAGACTTATATAGCACTTTTCAAGAAGACCAACATGCTCAGTCAACACAAACTGTTTTTATGTTTGTTGATTTTTCAGATTTCACTAGCAACACAGACACATGAAAACGTCATGTTACTCTCATGTTTTGGAAAACATGGTACTAATGTTGAAGAATTTCTTTCATAAACTGCACAATTGCATTTCTTGCAATGCACCCACATATAAAGCTCTGAGGGGAGCAGATACAGTTTACAAGAAATAGTACAAACTCTGCCTTTGAGTAATTTTGTTAGTTATTTTCAGGGCCAGAGCTGCCTCTAGAACAATTTTGAGTAGTGATTTTACTCACAAGAAGGTATAAAGCCCCCCAGCACTGAGCTGTGGAGCAGTTGTTCCATCTGATACTTTTCGCATTAAGTTGGGGATGAGGTGGGGTGGTGGTCATCCAACATCCTGACCTCATATCTGCTCTGGTTGCTGAATGCAATCAAATGCTCACTACAATGCTCTAAATCTAGCCTTTTCTGGACAAAGGGCCAGTTTCTCCATCAAAAAGCAAAATAAATTATATTTGATATCCTTGATTTCAGAAGGAACAAAGAATAAGCAGGTGTCCCAATATTTTTGTCCATATGGTGTATGTGTACTTGAGTTTATTACAGGATATTTCTTACTGTGAATGTCACTGCTGCATACATACATTAATCATTGATTAATTCTTATATATTTTTTAAAGCTCTGTTAGGATGGGTTACGTTGGCGACACTGACATTGCTCTGATACCTGGAGTAAAGGGAGGTCTCCAACCTTCCTCTCGCAGAGCTACTGTCATGTACATTTCAACTACAACCCAGGTCTTATAAACCACATCAATGCAAATAAATAAGTGAAAATACATAAATGACTGATCATGACACTATCAATAATCAATCAAATCTTTATTTTTATAGCATTGTTACATTCATCAAACTGAAGATTAGAAGTGCTCACCCATGAGAGAAAAAGAATTCCAAAGATAAAAAATGAAAGAAACAAATAAATTAAGCAATAAGAATTAGAAATTAAACATAAAAATCAATAAAAATGAATAAAACAAATAAGTAAATTAAATAATTTAAAAAATTGAATGGAATTAAGTAAAAATTATAGAAAATTAAAAATGCTTATAAAACACTTAATTTAACGTTAAATATGTCAATATTTGCCAGGTACTCTCACCACTACAGGGAACAAAGGAGGACACATGCACGCGTTTCCTGGTATATTCACACCAGGAACATTTAGCTCTTGCTTAAGCCTTAAATTTCAGCACACCCACTCTCTCACATCTTATGACCTTCCTGGGATGGATTTCCAGAAAGTGGTGTAGTGTTAAAATTATCCTAATCAGGGAGTGGCCATCACAAACCCTCATCCTGGAAAATCTACTTTCAGTAATAGTTACGACAAAAATTCCACACATCTAGCCAAGGGCTGATCCAGGGGCATGCACATCCAGGATGAGTATCTTATCTTGAACATTTATCAGACATTACCATTGTGATCATGTGACTATTATATAATGCCAGTTAGTAATCTTCACCTGTAAGTGGTTTTACAGAAATAATACCTAAATATAACACCAGCCTAACGCACCCATGCTGCCTTAACATTGAGGCATGGGCTGAGAAATCACGACTCAAAATGGTTCTGAAGGCAGGCAAAATCTCAGAAATCAGTAAATAACAAATTAAAGTTACCAGTGGTTATTCAGATTCGTACTTTGAAAAGCTTAAGATTTTGCTGTTTTTTTGTTGAAGACATTCTTTTCATATGATGTTGGTTTCTCAGAAAACTGCCTGCAAGCATTTTCTGCACTAACACTGCAGTTTACCTTTCATGTAATGCATCCACATAAAGCGCTGATGAGCAGATACGTGTTTCGAAAGCTCTGTGACATTTACAGCCTCAGTCCAGTGCCACCTTCAGAACAGTTTTGAGTAGTAATTTTGCACATGAGCACCAGGACAGTGGCTGTGCAGCTGTTTCTACAGATGTGCTGCCAAAATGGCAACTCCCATAATGACCATGTGGCAAACCACAAGCCAACCGGGAACCAGTCGGTATGTTTCCATGACAACAGACCTAGTAGACTATAGAGCTATATTAAATAATCAACTACCTATAAACAAATATTTAATGAAAACAAAGGCTTCAGCGTTTACTTAGAGGCTTTCTTTGATCTGCTAATGTTGTTCTGCTGCCTGCAGTCCTGAGTACCATTATTAGGATAAGAGATATTTTTGTTTATTTGTGTTCATTTAGAGCTATTGTGAAGACATTTACTGAACCTTCATATGGCAGGAGCGCAGACCCCCTGACTCTCCCTCTCCTATCCCTGTCTGTCCCTCTCTTTCTTCTGCCCTCTGGAAGAGCTGAATCTTTATCAGGCATCTGAAGCCAAGGAAATTGTTTATGTTCCTGTTCCTGTGTTGAAACACTCTTTGAATCAGAGTGTGTGTGTGTGTGTGTGTGTGTGTGTGTGTGTGTGTGTGTGTGTGTGTGTGTGTGTGTGTGTGTGTGGCTGTGTGCAGTAGTGGCTAAGTAAATTTTTCTAACATCCTGTTGTCAAATGGAGCTAAAATTCTTGGTGTAAAATCATGAAAGAGAAATATTGTCACGCATGGCTACATTATAGAATGTGGGCCAAAGTCCTGTTCATTCCACTAAATGGTAAATTTGAGTTTTTATTGCAAACTATACTCACACTGTGTGTGTGTGTGTGTGTAGTATTGATAACATTATTGTGTGTGTGTGTGTGTGTGTGTGTGTGTGTGTGTATGTGTGTGTGTGTGTGTGTGTGTGTGTGTGTGTGTGTATGTGTGGTGCCAGCCCAACTGTAAAGTACTGAGTAAAGATATTCTGGTGGTGAAATAAACAACTGAGTTGCACACTGCATTGCAACTTGATTTCAGTCCTCACCAGACAGTAATGGAGTCACTTAGAATGGCAGAGGGTCATATATAGAAAGCCTAGCCAGTTGCATGATTAGAACTATCTGATTGAAAATGTGTGGGATGCTATGCGTTTTGCAATTTTGTACGATGACAGATCCCCTTTGGTCTGTATTGCAGGCACTTTCACAGCCCATTGTTACATAAATGAGGTCCTGCGTTCAGGGCCCTACCTTTTCTGAACACACAGGCCTATCCCTGATTGAAAATGTGTGAGTGAGAATATTCAAGGTGCATGGGCTGGATTATCGCTGGACACCATTAGATGCCCTTTGATGCCTGAATTTAATTAAAATTGTGAAAAAGAATTATTATTTGTGCTTTCAAAATGATGCTACATTAATGAAATGTAATTCTAAAAATGGTATTTATTCTGTCAGATGCCAGGTCTCTGACAACGAGCATGAAAAAAGGTCCATGGTATGTATTGAATAATTATAAATAGCATTGGAGGAATACAGATACTATTTCTGCAACAATCTGAATGGAGAGTGCGAGCAAATTTGCAACAATCAGTGTGAAGAGTTTTAGAACCTCTACAACTCCATGCTGAGACAGCTGACATTTTTTTGTTATAGGTGATGTCATACTGAGAGACACTACTTCTGCATGTGTAGCTCAATAAATATTGCCCATATTAATTTTATTATACACTAGTTAATGTTCCTGGTGAAACGAAGACTGTAAATTTGGAGATAATTGGTTTGTATATACATATCGTATCTCAGTACACTTGTGTTTGTGTTTTACAAACAGAATTAAAGACTGCTCTAACATGGCAAATACACAGATGTATCGCCTATGTATGTCTATGATCACTGTAAACCAGCCAATCAGGCAGAACAGAAATCATATTCATTTACCAACCATAAAAGAAGGCAAAATTTATTGAATAGTATGGCCAAATCACGGGATTGTAAATGGGTGTGTAAAATTGCATCTGCATTTTCACCCCAACCAAAGTCACATATTCCTATAAGCATTCTAATACACTTCAACTTGTGCTTAACCTTAACCTTTAGTGTTCTCAAGCATGTAGATCAGAGGTCAGCACTCTACTCAAAGCCAGTCTTCCTGCATCTCCAGCTGTGAGAGAGAGAAAGAGAGAGAGAGAGAACTCTACTCTGCTGAAGGTCAATCCTGTTCTCCGGCCTATACACACACACCTTGCCCCCTATTGTTCTCTTATCTCTCTGTCAGTTAAAGGTTAAACACCAGTGCCTATTTAGCACCTCCTTTCTCTGAGCTCTTTGGGGTTCTGGAGGAGTGGCCAATGGTCATCATGACAATTTCAAGAATGTAATTTCATGGAAATATAGTACCTAACTGTTTGTATTAAATAGCTAGTAGCAAGGTACTATCATTGATCATAACCAACAGTATAGCACTGCTACTACAGATTTGCATGCTGGCCACAGCCTTCATCTACAATATCTAGTGGGGCATTGGCATTCTGGCATGCTGGTAAGTGTACTGGCTATGGGCCTTGTCTAGAATTACCAGCATATTAGAAGCACACTGACTACTGGCCTCCTCCAAAATTGTGTATAAGGTCATACACTATATAAGGAACACACAACCAGCTAGTAAAGGTTATCAGTAATTCATTTATCATGCTCCACTGGTGTTGCCCTTTAGCATTGTCAAGCCCTCGGTGTGTGTGTGTGTGTGTGTGTGTGTGTGTGTGTGTGTGTGTGTGTGTGTGTGTGTGTGTGTGTGTGTGTGTCTGCCATCTCTAGTTTATGACATTTGACCTTACTCTCAGTTGTCAGTCCTGTGTCTAGACAACACCCCACACATACACACACTTGCTTGTATGCACTCTTTAATCTAAATGGCTCACATACATAGATATGGAGTCATTGTTCATGGTCACTGCAACTTCCTCCAGTGCAGTCATAACAGCAGGAAATGAGAGGAAGCATTTAAGGCCAGTCAATGCCTGCTCAAGGCTTGGCCCCTGCAGTGATACCAGTTTAACTCTGATAAGATCCATAAGGATTCAGCATGTCCCCTAGTCAGCGTCTTACCGATACTGTGATTCTCCGTCATAGCCATGAAAACAGTCAGGTTATGAGTCAGGCCTAACTAAGCAGTTATGTTTACTGATAGAAAATCAGACTGAACGGATATCACAGCTCAACAAAACGAGACACTTGTGATGTTTCATAATTCTCATGTGCAGTTAAATATACAGATAGTATCACGTTTACATACACTTCAAAATTTAGTGCCATATAGGACTGTTTTCTGAAAGGGTCTGTATAGAGCCCTCTACAGCAAGGGTGCTCATCCTATGAACCACTCCCTGAGGATGGGTCTGCACACCACTAGAGCGTGCTTGTTTTTTGGAGAACCCTTGAAGAACATTCATTTTTTAAGTATGTTATATTAATAGTGTTCAGCATGACCACACTAGCTAAAATCATGTTGTTTTCTTTTCAGCACATTAACCCTGACCTGAACAGCTTTTAGTCCATTATTTATGCATGTTGAGTCATGCTGAGAGAGAGATCTGAAAACAGGGTTCACATGAAAACAGTGCAGCAAATCCCAACACGTTCTTGGATTTTCCAGTAAGATCCTTCTTTTTCTGTTTAGTTCATTTCCAGACAGTTCAGATCAGATATTCCTAAACACATATTTAGTCCAACCAAGCTTTTTGTATTATACAGCATAATAGTAGGATTGGATTTCAGCCAATTGAATGCATCTCTGACACCAACTGGACCAGATTAGCAGCCATGGACACCAGACTAGGACAAAGTACCACTTCAGTTTTAGGAAACATGTTCAAAACATGGTCAAAATCACATGTTCAAATATTTAAATAAAAGTAGACAAATTTGAGTAGCTTAGGATCTCCTGAACATAATATCTGACATGCCTGTCTCCTATGAACACATGTTTTTAATTTTTGATGAATACAAGTATGTCAAACTTCAAAAACATCCCTCACAAATTGGTCTAGGGTTGCTGGAGTCAGGTGGTATTGCAGAATAATTGGTACATCTAAACCAGACAGAGGTTGTGTTGATTGAAACTATATTTTTTACAGTTCATTGTAAATCCTTTATAGTGCCTGTCCGTAGTTGACAGCTCCATGCATACCTGTGTGGACCTGCAGAATTCCACATGTTTTCGCTGTTTCCTTTTGCTGCATGTTAGAAAGGAATGCAGTACTGACCTCTCACTCTTTTTCCATGGCATCCCAGTGAGGCAGAATGGAGCCTGAGACTGGAATTTTGTTTAAAACTCCAGTCTGATGAAAAGTGACTGACCATAGTTTATGATTTTGTCATCCTACTGAATTCCCTCTGCAGCCTCAGATTTTGGTTAGTTGACAGAATGGCATCTGGTTTGGGGTTCTACGGTTGTAGCCCATCCTCATCATGTATTTCTGTTCATACAGACGGGTGATCTGGTGCCACCACAGGGCAGCTATCATTTGGGTTAAGGGTAATTCTCAGCACTGTGGTGACAATGGCATGGTAGGGGTGTGTTGAGTGGAGTGTTTAAACACTGACCACTCGCTATTCGTTCTATTACACACTCCTACCTAATTGCTCCACCTTCTAGATTAAAGTCAGAGTCAGAACTCATTTGTTGCTGCACAGTTTGTGTTGCTCATCATCAGGTCCTACGTCAGTGATTAAAGGACCCTGTGCACAGAACGCTGTTTGTTGTATTTTTCTGGAATATTCTCAGTCTAGTAGCTACACTGAGGGTTTTAAAAACTCCAGTAGCACTGCTGTTTCTGATCCGCTAGTACAACACACACTAACACACCACCACCATGTCAGTGTCACTGCAGGGTTGAGAATGACCCACCACCCACATAATACCTTCTCTGTGGTGGGCCATTGAATAATGGGGTGAAACAGAGAAACAGATTAACTACAGTCTGTAATTATAGAACTACTTCTATATGGTAAATAGACATGATAATATTAACAGTGAGTCTAGAAACAAGGAGGTGGTTATTAGGTTATTGCTGACTGGCGCTTGTCCATTCAGAAAAAGGGTACAGGAACATATTAATAGTGACAGCAGTTGTAAGCTAAACAGTGTTCAAAAATTGTTCAAAAATAGAGCTGCTATGTATGTTGACAGAATGTTTAGACAGATAATAATGGTTCTATATGCAAAGCAACTTGCAATTGTATTGTTATCAGCTTTATATTTTTGTCCCTCTTCTGCTGGATTTTTGCCAGTTTTCAATACATTGCCATTTCAACTCAAGAATGTTTTGTCTGATTGTGTTATGCTGGATTGTATGAAGGTTTTTGATCAGATGCACTGTTTCCTTACCGGATGTTTTCCTGTTTTCCTGCCTGAAAAAATGCCCTCACAGTGGGAACCACTTAAGCTACATAACCATTTCATGTTTTCTTCAGGAATGAGTTTTAGTTACATTGTATTTTTTATAATAAAACAATGATTTGAAATTCTTAATAAAAAAATCTAAAATATTATTGGATTGTTTATAGCTGCTGTACTTCAGTCTCATATATGTACTCAATTAATTTGAAATACACCAATCAACCATAACATTATGACCATCCCCTCGTTTCCTCATTGACTGTCCATTTTATCAGCCATACAGGAGCACATCTGTAATTACACTAGTTCATCTGCGTAGCACTTTATCACCAACCTTCAATGACCAGGACCCCACAGGACCACCACAGCAGGTAGTATGTGGGTGGTGGTGTGTTTGTGTGTATTGCACTGGTATGAGTGAATCAGCCACAGCAGTGCTGTTGGAGTGTTTAAACCCCTCAGGGTAACTACTAGACTGAGTGTCCTGTGAGTAGCATTCTGTAAACACTAATTAAGGGGTAGAGGATGACCAAGACAAACTGTCCTTCTGTCCTGATTCAATCAAATACAGCAGTGGTGCTGGTGTGTTTTAACCTTTCAGCATCACTGCTGGACTGAGACTGATCCACTACCCACAGATGAACTACAGTCTGTAATTATAGCACTACAAAATGATCCTATATGGTAAGAGGAAGTGATAAAATGGACAGTAAAAATAAAAACAAGGAGGTGCTCATAATGTGGTTGTTTGGTGCACATCTCAACATATATTGGGATGAGATGGTGGAGCAGGTGTGTGTGCTGCAAAGCTCCAGGGACCTGTAGGTGTGCGCTCAATCCTTGCTCATGGTACAGGATGCTATTGATGTGTGTGTGTGTGCGTTAGCAATTAACCAGTCAATTTCTGAAGAACATTTCACAGTATGCATACCCTGCATTTCACAACTCCTAATTGATAGGTTCATAACACCTAAATGATATATTGTCGAATGAATTCTCTTAAAATTTTATGTATTGCAGCATTTTCAACATGATAAGACATTTTTGAAAATATATTGGCACTAAATATAGTAAGAATCTGTTCATTATACAGCAGTATTGCTGTGAAAAGCAGACATTGTTGAATCATCAAAATAACATCAATAATAATATAATTAATCATATTAGTGATATATAATATAAATATAGTTTTATATTTTTTATAATATAATATTTTCTCAATAAATGTATTATATATTCACATAGAAATATGTCGGTACCAAAAATGACCCACCACCATGTTTAACAGCAGAGATTTATTTTTTTTCAGCTTGAAATCCTGCAGTGGGCTGGGTGTTTGAGGGAGTAGCAGTGGGACAGCGGTCACACGTTTGATTTCACACAAACACAGGCGGCCGTCAGAGCCGCTCCTCGCGCAGCGGGGACAGCAGGAGGAGCACGCGAGTGCGTCCTGCACCTCCATCATCCGTTGTTCTCTTTTCTCCTCTTTACTTTTTTTTTTCATTCAAACAGCGCGGGGGGCGGAGTCACGGGGAAGAGCCGACTCAGCGGAGTCGCTGCGAAATTGTGGCTCGAGCTGGCTGTTTACCCCCGCGCGCGCGCGCACGCCACCCCGGCACACTGCAGCGTCCCCGCGCGCGCTCCTTCTGCCTGTATCCCCCCTCCCTCGAGCTGAAACGGACCGGTAACAGTGTTCTGTAACAGCTGAAAGAGAGACGTTTCCGAGTGAGAGAGAGAGCGCTGAAAGTCGGCGTGATGGAGTGAGCAGCACTTTCTCTTTATGCGTCTGAGTGAGGGACAGAAGTTCGCCGCGGAGGGAGACCCTGAGCAAGCCCGCTGGGAGAGTGGGCGAGAGTGAGAAGCATGGATAACTTCTTCACAGAGGTAAGGGTGAGAGAAACAGAAGCTGGTCTGACAGACTGGGACCAGAAGAAAGGTGAATGACTCTCTCGTTTCCTTCCACCCCTCTGGAGAAAGAGTGAAAAAAGAGTGAGGGGGAAAAGTGGGAGTCTGTTATAAAAAAAAACAACCAAACAAAACAAAACCATGTGGGACGGTTCCACCTGAGTAACAGTCTACACACGCAACGTTACACTGTAACACTAACGTTCCATAGGTACTTTACCCTGTAACGTTACATGTGTAGACGCTACACTGTAACACTGTAGCCTTCCATATGTAGACGTGACACTGTAGAATTCCATGTGTAGATGTGACACTGTAACAGTGTAGCATTCCACGTGGAGACGTTACACTGTAACGCTGCAGCGTTCCATATGTAGACGTGACACTGTTATGCTGTAGCGTTCCAGGCGTAGACATTACACTGTAACGCTGTAGCGTTCCATGTGTACATGTTACACTGTAACAGTGTAGCATTCCACGTGCAGACGTTACACTGTAACTCTGTAGCGTTCCAGATGGAGATGTTACACTGTAACGCTGTAGCCTTCCATATGTAGACGTTACACTGTATCACTGTTGAATGAAATGTGCTGCTACATTTGAAGTAACTTATACACGCTTGTTCACACACTGACCCGGTTCTGCAGGAGATGAATGTTTATGCAGCCCCCCGGTCTCCGTTTGGCGCGGGTCCCGGAGGAACTCTCTGGCATTTCCTTTACCTTATTCTCCCGTTTCCTCTTCTCCCCCTTTTCCCTCGCTATTATTAGAAGAACCGGTGACGGGGCGAGCAAAAAGAAAACCCCAGACTAGGCTGAATGGTGGACCCTCACTCTCTGATTTCACACCCAATCCTCTCCATCAGCAATGTGCTGCCTCCCTGGAAGCCCATGAACACAACACCTTTTGAATGTTATTATGGAAATGAGATCACACTTGTGAACTTACTGATCCCACACAGCAAAAACTGGAGACTTGAACATTTTCTGAGTTGAATTGAACTCTCCCAGTGTTATTTTAACACACTGGGATTTAAACGTTGTTTCGTGTTGGATATATTTGACAGAGGTCAGAGTGAATCCAGCACTGCTCAACTCTGCAAGGACCTGATTAAACTCCACTCACCCAGACCAGTTCCTCAAATGTGGGAATCGCGACTGCATCGTTTCTGATAGTGGGGCATGGTGTTCCCGCACTCAGCTGGTGGTTAGAGAACAAGCCTTGTGAAGGGAAGGTTGCTTGATCAAATGCCTCAACTGGCAGGGTGTGACTGAAGTGCCCTTGAGCAAACACACTCGCTAGTATGTGTGTGTGAGGATGGGTTAAATGTGGAGGAAAGCCTTGTACGTAGAATTTTATGTTTTTAAATGAAAACTAATGTAATCGTAAAATAACTCAGAGCAGTGTTATTTTTCAAATCATGTAGAGTTATTTTAACTCTTATTTTGAGATACAAGATTCTATACACTTCCTCTCCAGGGGTTATATACACTGCTTCTCCTGGGAGTATATACACTGCTTCTCCTGGGGTATGTACACTGCTTCTCCTGGGGTATATACACTGCTTCTCCTGGGGTATATACACTGCTTCTCCATTCGGGTATATACACTGCTTCTCCATTCGGGTATATACACTGCTTCTCCATTCGGGTATATACACTGCTCCTCCTGGGGTATATACACTGCCTATCCAGTATACTGCATTTGTCCAATCTTATTTATTTGTGCACACTGGCTAAGGTAACCTGATAATATCAAAAACCTTGAGGTCCTGCAGTTAAAACTCTGATAACTGATAAACTGCCTGTCAGTTCAGACTGACAGTCATCATTTATCAAAATAGCTGATTTTTGTTACTGCATAGGCTGCTATTATCCAAAAGCCAAACAGACAGACAGAAGTGACGATTACAATGGTACACCAGTTTAAGGTACACCAGGTGAACTGATGGTTATCCTACCGTGAGCATTTGTTTAACACTGGAAAAAATACAATAAAGAATCCCACCAACTTCACGAGTCAACTGATTAATGGAGAAAATAATCATCAGACCAACCCATAATGCAAATAATCAATTCAAAATCATTTGAAAGAGCTTCACTGCATGTGGAGCTTTCTTATTTATTAATCTAATGTATTTTATCTTTTTATTAACATTCCAGATAATAATAATAACAATAATAATAATAACAACAATAATAATAATAATAATAATAATAATAATACCATTTAAGGTGATACAAAAAATTGTGAGTTTCTGAGACATACCAGGAAAATTTCATACATTGCAATCCTGCACCTGACCAGCTGAAAGGTGGTATTGGAATATTAGCCTAAAAATAACCCCATTATTTTCATACTAATAAAGAACTATTATTTTGATGGGGTTTATTTTGAGTACAGTTTAAATTTCAACATTTGATTGATTTATATTTATTATAATTTTGATTTTTTTTTTATATTTATTGCTATATTACACCATATTAGTAATTATGTATTCAGTCTGGTCTTAAAAGTTGTCCTTAAATGCTGCATATTTTTAATTTTATGTTACTTTAACACTTTCTTTCATATGATAATGACTGTGTTTGTGTAATACATTTAGTCAATGAGGAAATGTGACAGCAGTATTCTCTCGCTCTGACTCAGTGTGCGGTGGTTATATGACAATATGTGCTCTGTTGAGCTTGCAGCCGGTCAGTGACGAGTGCATGTGAAAGTGTTGTGATGAATATCTCTGGTATCTCTGACGGATGTGATTGGCGGCCGCTCCCTCATGCTGACGTCAGCAGAGTCTCATGCAAGAATTTAAAAACCTGCCTCACATCGTTAACGGATTTTCTCAGGTTGGGTGAGGGCTTGACTACACCTTTACGACTCACCTCTCACCCATCTGGAGCAGACAGGAGCAGGCGCAGGAACAGCCTCATGCAGGTTTTGTCTATGATCAGCGGCAGTGAAATGGCAGACAGGCTCCTTTCTTGCTCAGTAGTGTCAAATATCTAGCTGGTGCTGCATGTCTGGAGGGCGAACGGCAAGCACAAAAAGGCAGTGTTTAAAGACAGAGGGCCTGGGTATTCCCCCCAAATGAGAACGAGAACGAGAACTGTTCCATCCAACAGTGCTGCACATGCATTTCTCACACCATGTTTTAGTGGATCAGAGGAAAACAGAACTTCCCTACACTTGAACTTTTGGAGGTTCCTCAGTTTGAAACTGTGGAGGAACCTCTTAAAGTGCAAGGAACCTTCAATAAAAGCAATAAAAGTGGAGTTCCTCCACAGTTTCATATTGGAGAACATCCAAATATTCTTCAAGGATCTTGTACTTTTAAAAGTGTGTTCCACAGAATCCAGAAAGACCACAGTTGTATCTGAAACTGTCCTGTTCACTATACCACTGGCATTTTGTACTGGTGTTTGAAAACATAGTGCACTAAATCCCAAAATACACCCCAATGATTTGTGTACAGTGTACATAAGTGGACATGGAATCCTGGGGTGGGGGTTGGGTGGCTTCAGTCTGTGTATGCGAGGGGGAAGGTGGGAGTTGTAAAAGCACTGGAAGCAAAAGAACTAAATTGTTCACTACTTGATTGAAAGCTCTTCCCTATTATAGTGCTCAATCTAGTGATCCAGATTTTCGTATGTAGGGGACAGTGAATTGAGCCCAGTTTTGAACACTGCTCATGATCTAGTGATTACTTGATTTCGCATCAATTTTTTTTCCTAATCATAATGTATTTTGAGGAATCAAGTATAAGTTGTGATCTTGACAAAACCACTTATCGTAAGATTACAAGACATTGCTATCCCAACAAATCCACTTGTTATTTTGCAGAATTTATGATTCAAGGATAAAGTCCAGAAAACTTTATTTATCTCAAGACATTTCAGGACTTCTGTAGTCCCCTGCTTAACCATTAGAAACCTTTTTCTGTCGCACCCAGCCAACATGTTCATGAGGCACTCACATAGGCAGAACATGGGTTAAGTGGGTTTTAGGTGGGCATGCACTCTGAGTGGGATTGAGTTGGACATGTGTTGTTACTGGACCCTGTTGCGCTTCCCAAATGGCTAACATTATTACATTCCATCTTAATCTCACATGGGTCCTGTTTAGGCCCTATGCACAGTGTGTTACTCAGATGGGATTCATGATTCATCACTCAACCTGGGGGGCATCAATATTTGGAGCCAGCATGGAACCTTTGGACAATCCGTACGGAGTTATCTGGATGGAATTGGTTTAGCATTTACATGTTTTAATCCAATTAGAAAACCAGTCGCAGGTAACTTGTTACATCACTAGTGTCTGATATATTGAAAGATCAGCCCATCAGGAAAACACAGAGTATCCCATTACAACCACTAGGAACCAGTGAGCAGCTTTAAAGGTTTATTTTATTATGCCACAGGGTTCTCAGACACCAGCACTGTTTCTGTGCCTCGCAGGTGTGTTTGAGAATGTTTCAACAGGTGTGTGTGTGTGTGTGTGTGTGTGTGTGTGTGTGTGTGTGTGTGTGTCTACCTGAAGGTCAAACTGCAATGGTGTTTCTGTTTGCACTCACGCACCTCTGTGGGTTGTGTGTAAGTGCCTCCTCCTTTATTTGAAAAGTGTGTGTCTGTGTGTGTGTGTGTGTGTGTGTGTGTTTGTGTGAGTTACGCAGCTGACTCAGGGGGTTGGTCAATGTGTCTCTTCAACCGTCACATACAAACACTTCTCTTTTACCTTGGAGGGCTTGGTTACCAGCAGGCTGACCAATGAGAATGCAAGATCACAGTGAGTGACAGATGTGCTCAGGTTAAATGTAAATAGACTGAGCCTACAGCGGTTATGATAGAGCTCTTAAAAGGGAGTAGCAGCCTGAACTGGGCTTATCACAATACACACAAGAATGCTTTCTAATCCTTCCCTTTAAAATGATGCTGCGTTAGCTAGAGCAGGTTAATTAGGATTCTCAACCCTGGTCCTGGAGGCACCCCCGCCCTTCATATTCTAGTGGATTCCCTGCTTTAACACACCACAAGGCTTGTTAATTATCTGAATATTTGTGATCAGGTGTGTTGGGGGAAGGGAAAGTACTGAAAGGTACAGGGCAGGGTGCCTCCAGGAACAGGGTGGAGAACAACTGATCTAACACACTGAAGTCTCTAACAAATAGCAAAAGATTAAATTTAATTTACTGATGTCAAAACAGTGTTAATATGCTATAAACTAAAGACTTAATGATGGCTAAGACTGAGCTTATGTAGAATTCAAATATTTTATGTGTGTTTTCTAAGTGTTCAGTAATCCAGGTCATTCAAAGGATTCACTTACTTTAACACCTTTTGTTCTGTATCCACCTGAGCCATCTGCTGATGTCTCACAGCCATTGACTGAAAACAGTTAACATTAGTTTTGGGAAATTGATTCATTTCAGTTTCATTTCTAAACAGTTAAAAGATGCTGAGGGTAAAACTGGAAACCTGTCATTACCATCACCAGGTGTCTCTACCATACTGAACAGTTCAGTGACAATAATGACATGTTGCTTTAATGGCAGTTAGCACTTTTGTAGTAAAAATAAAATCCCTGGTGGACTGTCTAACACTACTGAACAGCTGTTATAAGATGCACTTCAAATATTCTGAAATACATAAAATTCTGCTGTAACAGTTTGAGCAGTAATGATGCAGAGTAAACCTGTTGCCTGATCAGGAGGAATACATGATTAAATAACTCACTTTTCCAGACATCACATGCTTGAATATGCTTGTCTTTACCCTCCTAGTGTTGGGATCATAGTATGTAATAAGGGCAGAGTGCTAAATGGGTTGGGTAATTGGCACTTAATTTTGCTTTGGGGGAAATTAGGATACTTTTTTTTTAAAGTGACTAATTTCTTATCCTAATCTCCACGGTTATGACATAAACAAGTGTTACTTTTAAATAAACCCCTTAAAGAAACCACAGGCTGTTGTGGTAATGACAGTAATTGGGGCCCTATGAAATCTGCTTTTAACCTCCATTTTCCGTTTTTTTTTTTCTGTAGATTTCTTTCATGAAAACATCCCCAAAAATGTGTCATTTCAGAAATGTAGGAAATATGAAATGCTGGTAATAGATTGTTCAAAAATAAGCAATTTTTTTTAGTTAAGAACATATGTAATATATTGTATATTATTTTAAACACCTTGTGGTTGTTTATTTTTCACAGAAATATTCAAATTCATGGCCACAAATACGTGTATACATTCCACATTCTACATTATGATGTAGTAAATAACAAAACCAACAAACATGCATAGAAGCATAGATGCTTCATAATCTGGGTTAGGAACCAGGCCAAAGTTCCAAAATTCTGATGCTCAAAACATAAAAAGTTTGCACGTTTTGGTGCAATAGATAATGTATAATACCTAAGCTATTCATACCTAACATGGTAAAATAAAAGTCCCCATAGTTGAAGAATCAGCCTGATCTGCTGTTTTAGCATAAATGCTTTCAACTTTGTGCTCCTACAGCATTTGAATTTTAAGTGAATGTGTGAGAATATAAGAAGTCTTAATCTTTTTTCTAATGTAAGCAAAGCTAAAGCCACATTTCTGCTTGCGCAACAGCCTTTTGGTCCTGATCTTCCTCTGCATGCTCTAATAACCTCACTGATGTAATTGGATTTATTTAGAGATGAGTGGGATTATGTAGAGGATATTTGTAGTAACTCATTATATGGTTGATTGTGATGCCTACTGTATTAAGGTTTGGAATTTGGAATAGCCTTGGATGCACATTTGCCCTGGATGTGCATTTGGCAGACAGGAATGTACAGTTGTGTGGCACTGAATGGTTTTGAGGAAGCACATTATGCTCGTAACTGTAACTGATTTTCAGTGGTAGTTACTGTAAAAGTCTGGAGCTTTACTGCTTATAGGAAAACAACGTACATGAATGAAAAAGAGCAATAATGTTAATGAGTTTAGAATGTGTTTGTGTGTGTGTCTGTGTGTCTGTGTGTGTGCGTAAGACTCATGGCTCAGTGTCCTTTTATCAGCATATGTTTAATCCTTAAGCTCAACAGACAGATAACGCAGTGTGTCACTGTGTCAGTATGGCTCTAAGTCTTTGTGTGTGTGTGTGTGTGTGTGTGTGTGTGTGTGTGTGTGTGTGTGTTTGAGTGTTGTAATGGTGTAAATCATGTACTGTAATACAGACTTCATTACAT
>CM067502.1:20592111-20614611 GCA_034509495.1 Acestrorhynchus altus
TCTTACTTTCCTTCTTACTCCCCCATAGACTCATATGGGGGATGGAAATATAAACATGGGCTCTACACTTACATTTACACTGAAAAAGAGACAGGGGGAGGAAGAAATGGAGGAGAGAGAGAGAGAGAGAGAGAATGTGGGTACATATAATGTTTGTACAAAAATAACGTCAGAAAAGCAGCAGCAGGTTGATGTGGCACTTTCATTAGAACTACACTGACACATCAATAAATTACACAGAAGTGCACACACACACACACACACACACACACACACACACACACACACACTAGGTTGCCACAGCTGGGAGAAACAGATCTTTCAACAATGGCCCGTATCCCAGCTGCCAGCCTAGAACACACACACACACACACACACACACACCCTTTTTCTCTAGCTCTCTCTCTCTCTCTCTCTCTCTCTCTCTCTCTCTCTCTCTCTCTCTCTCTCCCTCTCTCTCACCCCTACTCAGAAAAGTAGGTCAGGCCATAGACCAAAAAGTGTGTATGTGAGTGAGTGAGTGTGTGTGTGTGTGTGTGTGTGTGTGTGTGTGTGTGTGTGTGTGTGTGTGTGTGCGCGTGCGTATGTGCGCATGTGAAAAAAAAATGGTGAGGAGGAAAGGTGAGGATCACTTGAGGGGAATCTGCTTATTGTCACTAAGTGTAGGTGTGTGAGTTATTGTACAGAGGTGCATGGGTGATATATGGGGATATGGGCTGGGATATGGCCTCAGGCGATATGTTGAGGTGACAGTGTTTATATTGAGTTTTAAAAAATTTTAATAATGTTTTGTTTCAGTCTTCTGGAAACTTTCTTTCTCTGCTCTCTCGCTCAGCTCCACCCCCTGGTCTCAGCTCCTCCTCTATCCAGCTCCCATCCACCTCCATTCTCCACACTATGGAGGGGGCATACTGTGTATGAAGAAGAAATGAATGGTCAAATTTCAGTTTAAATATAGTAAAAAAAGAGGGAAGGTTTTCTTGGGGGTTCTTAATTTTTTATTATTGTATCAAATATTGCATATCACCATTTAGCTAAAATATGTCAGGATATGATTTGTTTGTCCATATCGCCCAGCTGTAATGCATTAACATTCCAAAGGTTTTCATCGTATCATATAACAGAAGACATAGTCATTGTAATTAAGGGTTGGCAGTATGGTCAAAATATTGTATCACAATATTTAAAGACATCTTTACAATACACAATATGCAACACAGAAAAAATGCGCAAGTAGAGAATTTTGCAATATTGCAAAAAAACTGACATTGCGATATCTTGTTGTTCTGCAGTATATATTGCAATAAAAAAGATACAGGAATTCATCAGATTGCTCTAGATGCTATTGTCAAACATGGCGTGATGTTAATAAGCTCAGTATAGTAAACAAGTAAAGTATGTAATATTAGGCAGATATAATCTGTATATATTGGAAAATGGGAACATTGCAACTGTCTCTTTTGTATCAAGCAAGTTGTATCATGTAGCATTACAACATTGCACATCATGTGATGTGACCCTGCAACAATATATTGTGCTGCTACTATGAGGTTTTATTTAGATCCCCTCGCATACTTAGTACAGTGATTTATATTCAGAATCTGCTGCAGTTCGACCGTGTTAAACAGCACTAATTTCACTCTGTGTAATGAAACATGCAGACCTTTAAGAGTTCTTTAAGCACCAATGATATCCACAATGTCCTCTGAGAAGTATAGTGTTTATCACCGTTTCTCTTAAACATATATAAAAGAGTTTTTAGTCATATCACTCAGTCCTAGTTATCTTGCTTAACAATAAAGAAATAGGCAAAGACAATGTAATGACAAACTGAAATGTCTAAAGGGGTTTTACATTTGACAAATGTATATATTCATTGTTCATCCACACTCTCTTATACACACATACACAGAGAGAGAAAGGTCAGAGAGTGTGTGAAAGTAATGAATTCTGAGCGTTACATTTTAAAAGCATGCAGGAATCTTCACCATTAATATCCTGTTTTCCTGTTGACTTTAACGATATCTGATCCCTTGCTTCCTGCCTTAAAACAAGAGAGAGAGAGAGAGAGAGAGAGAGAGAGAGGATTCAGGGGCACTAAGAGAGCATTTCTGCAGCTTTGATTTTGATCTACAACCACAAGTCTGCATTCACTCAGTTAAACTCAAGCATACTATTAAAAAGTCACATGTTGAACTAGGGCTGGGCAATATATTGTAAATATCATTATATCGAGATATATTTTGCACAAGATATAAAAAATGGCCATATCAGAATTTCGTACCTGTTGTGCAGGTTACCATCTGTACCACAGGGCAAATAATACCTGCTCTGTGGTGGTCCTGTGAGGTCCTGACAGTCAGGGTGAAATATCAGTATCAGTATTAGAAGGCTAACAGAACAAGAGTATGCATGGAAACAGATGGACTACAGTGAGGTTTTGGTGTTACAGTTCAATACTGATACTTTATCATTATTCTCTGTTAAGGTTATATCGTATTGTATAGCAACATTTCTCTTAAGCATATCGAGTTATTATAGTTTTGGAGTTATATTGCCCAACCTAATGTTGAACTTATATATATACTCATATATGTTTCATATATATTATAAATTAAGTCATTGTGTTTATCTCTGTATGTGCCTCTGTAAGTGTGTGTGTGTGTGTGTGTGTGTATGTGTGTGTATGTGTGTGTGTGTGTGTGTGTGTGTGTGTGGCTCCAAACATGCTCAGTAAGCAGTGAGGAGATTACAGAGCAGCTCTGGCTTGTTTCATCCCTAAAGCCCATCCAACATGGCTGCTCTTTTTACCCGAATATTATTTTAAGAGGCCAGCCAAACAATACCTCCAACCATGCAGTTCATACCACACGCACACACGCACACACACACACACACACACACACACACAGACACACACACACACACACACGCACACCAGATCATTTTCAAACTTCAAAGGCAAAGGTTTTTCAAAGGGACATTAGGATCTTTTCTTTTTGGTAGAACATGAAAAGTACTTTTCTCTGAACACGCAGGAAGAGCTTGTTGATATTTTAGTTGAAGTTGGCGGTTAGTCTGTAGTATGCTTGTGTATGCTATTTTAGTTGGAGAAGCAGATCTGAAGATTTTTTTTTCTTTTTCTTCCTGCTGATTCTCATTTACCTGCTGAAAGACACTTTATATTAGATATTTTAGCACATGCACTCAACATGAACCCAGAAGAACAGGGACAAACCAGTAGACAGCACAAGGCCCATAAAGGTAGTATAAGTTTATCAATACACAATAGTATTGGTCAGGATCCTGCAGGACCACCAGAGAATAGGTACTATGTGGGTGGTGGGTCATTCTCAGCACTGCAGGGACACGGTGGTGGCGTGTTAGTGTGTGTTGCGCTGGTATGAGTGATTAGACACAGCAGTGTTGCTGGAGTGTTTAAACACTGTATCCACTCACTGTCCACTCTATTAGACACCCCTACCTAGTTGCTCTACATTGTAGAGGTAAGCTCAGAGACAGGTGCCAAAGGACACTGTCGGCTGGATACATACATAGTGGTGGTGTGAGTGTGTGTTGCGCTGGTATGAGTGCATCCGAAGCAGCAGTTCTGCTGGAGTGTTTAAAACCCTAAGTTTCGGCACTGGACTGAGAATTGTCAGCCAACAGTGTACTGTGAGCACCGATGAAGGACTAGAGGACAACTGACACGTGTTTAAACACTCCATGCTTGATCCATACTTCAGACCCTCCACCCTGCTCTATGGTGGTCCTGTGGGGTCCTGACCTTTGTAGTTTGGGGTGAGATGAGTCTAACACAGTATGCAGAGAAACAGGTGGATGACAGTCTGTAATTATAGAACGATGTATGGTAAGAAGAGCTGATAAAATGGACAATTTTAGAGTAGAAACAGGATGTGGCCATAAAGCTATGACCGAATGGTGTATGTTATCTTAATATTTCCAAACAAAGTGTGCCTATAAAAGAGGGAAATTGATAGCAGGACTGGGATACCATTCTATTAGAGAGTAAGTAAAGCACTCTGGTGTTTATATTCTGAGACTGTGTTTGTGTGTGAGAGAGAAACTGGTTTAACCATTTAAGATGTTTGACTGTTTATGATATAGGGCTGCCTGGACACATACAGAAGCACACATACACACGTACAGTACACACTGTGTTTCAACTGTATGCCTTATTGTTTTGATTGAATACTAAGCTGATGACTGGACGTAGTTAAGTGGTTTTGCTGGTTCAGTGTGGGAGTTTTTAGTTGTTTTCCTGTCTTTGGAAGAATTGGAACTTTCTGTTTTGTGAAATTGGCAATTCTCTCAATAAGTGGAGCATGACCTCATCACCAGCTGCTTTGTTTGTTTGGTCTATGGGATTACACACACACACACACACACACACACACGGTTTTTATTCAGGGTTACACTATGAAAGCATTATTTCAAATGGTGTGTGTGTGTGTGTGTGTGTGAGTGAGATAAAGAGCACTTTGTAACACATTTAAGTGCAATCCCCGATAAAACCCATGATTACAGATAAGGCTGTTTTCATACTACACTAGTGTTTGCTTGATGTCAGTTCTTGCAGCTACTTGTTACCTGCTTATTTGTAGCCAATGTAGGTACAATGTTCTCACTGGAGCAGTTAATACTGTATTCTGGTAATAAGGCTGGCATCAGCATATTGGTGCATCCTGATATCTTGATAGCTAGTGTTTCCCTAACCTTCAAACCTTGATATAGTTCTTAGACCCCATGACAACAGCCTTCAAAGATTGAAGAGTGCTGCTGTGTTGGACCTGAGACACAGGATCTGATCTGCGGCCTCCTTTTTCAGTCATGTCATTCACATTTACGTTGTTTGGCTGATGCTCTTTTCCAGTGGCATGCAAAACTCTGGGGCCCCACTGCTTCAAATACCTGTTACTGTTACTGTCTTGAATGCACTGCTCTTTTGAGGCTTGGAATTCTGATTATTGTTAGGTATGAGAACTGGGAGAGGATGGCTTGTGTAAGGCACATTTGTCAACTATGGATAATAAGGTGTGTCCTGCTCATCTAGCCATCCTATTTTCATCTTGGGCTTTTATATAGAACAGTGCTCCACCACTCCAGACTCGTCTAAATCATCGTGAAGGTCTTTTGCCGTTAAACAGGGTTTTGATTTGCCTTTCTAGCAATTTTCTAAACAGTGCTATCAGAAGACCCTGAGGAGTAATTTCCAAAGTTGTTTTCATTTTCAGAGTGATAGGCAACTGCTTAAAGGAGCACAATCTTTTTGAAAATGCTTAGAAGTGCCATTTTCGATTACTGACTGGTTGACCATTTGTTGCCACCAAGCTACAGAGATGAGAAGTAACCTTAGGTTGGTTAATGTCTTGTTGTTTTCAGGTGGGTTTGTTTCTTTGCTTGAAATATTCTTCTGACAGCCTCATTCAACAATACTACAGTGGTGATGGCCCTGCAGCCTGCAGGCTCATCCATCATCATTACCTTTGTGAGGCAAATACTGGTGAATTACAGGTTTTCTGTATTAGACGTTCATGTGTAACAGCTGTGCTGGAAAATATGCATGATTTGGTGACTGTATGTCTTCTTTCATGCCAACATCCTACTACACAATGTCTTGTAAATTGGCCTCAGATTAGACAGTTGCTTCATAAGGCCAAGTTCTTGCTGTATCCTGGTTGGGAGACTGACAATGCTAGTGAGTTTAAAGGTCAGGAGGAGGGTCAAGAAATTCAGTCATGGCTATAAAAGCATTCTTAGTGCTTTTAGAGTGAGGTGATATTGTGATTATATATTTAGAGTGAGGTTATATTGAGATTTTATATATATATATATATATATAATATATATATAATCTCAATATAAAATTTATGAACTTTATATCAGTGTTTTCTGCTCCCTCACATTGCTCCGCTACCTGTTCGTAGCTCCTCTTCTCTGCTCACATACAAACTATGAAGGGAGCATAAGAAATTGTGTCTATAAAGAAGAATGAAGATCAAATTTCATTATGTTTAAAAGTAGTTAAAAGACCCTTCACCCTTCCTTTGAGCAGGTGTAAATACAGTAATTGCACACAGAACAGACCAAAACAACCGCACCGTGACCCTTTATTGGGGGTTGTCTCTGTTCAGTCCCAGACAAACTCTAGTTTGTTCATAGTGAGAATGTGAACCAACTTCGGTCCGACCCACCTTTCAGGTGTAAGGTTTGAGCTGAATGGCTCTGCAGGTGTACTTTAAGCTGGTATATTAGTATACCAACTCCCACTGCTCCATGTTAAACTCTACTGAACACAGGCCTGAAATAGTGCGCCTGTAATTTTCACTCCTTCCCTAGACAGGTCTGACCAATATGCATTTTGCAATTTGCAATTTCCCTCTGAGATTAATAAAGTAATTCTGATTCAAGTAAGAGAGAACACTGTAAGATGGTTTGTTGTGACACTTTTTGGTGTGCTTAGACTTTTCTTTGTGTAGAAACTAAACAAACTAGGAAAATGCTCAGTTCAAAATCGTTAGCTGATGCAAAGCAAGCAAACTACAGGTGGGAAAATGGCCTTTTGGGGATCACTTTATCTTCTACTCCTATAACAAATTACTGTACTGTACTGACATTCTAACCAACAGTGCTCAAATCTTTGCCCCTGTCCCAGTTTGACTCATGATATAACAGGGAGGCTAATGTAATGTATACCAGGAGTTTTGACCAAAGACTGTTATGGTGAAGCTGGCCATGTTTGCCTGGTTAGGAGCTGTAGCTCAAGTCTGCTGTAGGGAGGTTAGTGTTGTTAACCACTATGAGACAACAACTGCCATGTCAGGCCCAGTGCCTACAACTCCAAGCCCCTTATCCTTAACAATGGGACAACAAGCAAAAGCAGTTTGTGTCCAGAATTCCTGAAAGTTCCGCCTGCTTTCATGTGTTTGGCTTGAGTGTGTGTAATTATGATGAGTAAGTGATGTTTTGGTTACACACACACTCCTTCCAGTTTTGCCTGATTGTTATGTGGCTCTGTCCAAGTTCAAGCTGGAGCGAGTGAGAGAGTGAGTGAGAATGCAAGAGCCAGTGAGAGAGAACTGTGGGATTGAATTAGATGTCCTTGAATTAGAGGTCCAAAAGTTTAGACTCAAAAACAAGCTCATCATATGGGGTTACGAGTTTGAGAGAGAGAGATCCTTGAACATGCTTGCCTTGAACTGTGCGTATGATTCATCTGAGTTTGTCAAAAGTAAACTTCCTGTTTTGGTGGCGGCTGATTAGAACAGAAATCACAGCCAGTAATGGTTGTGACTGGGCAAAGTGCGTCAACGAACGAAACTCAAACACACAGATAGAGGGGGGAGCACACTGCAGCATGTTATGGTTTAGGAATCTCCCTTGCTGTCAGAGACAGGTGTGTGTGTGTGTGTGTGTGTGTGTGTGTGTGTGTGTGTGTGTGTGTGTGTGTGTGTGTGTGTGTGTGTGTGTGAGGACAATTGAAAATAATCATACAAGTGAAGCCCTTTGGAGCAGTGCTTTTTTGCTTTTGACAATAGAACGTGAAGCAGTAGAACGTGAAGTTCTGGGAATCTTTCAGCACCTTACAATTTGATTGGATTATGATTCAGAGGACTGTAATGTGATTATACAATGGTTTTCACATTAATGTAAAGGACATTACACTAATAAGGAAAAGACTGTAGGGGGAACACCCCCCAATAAGGCACCCCCGGCAAACAACAAAGCATTGTCCAGTTTTGATGATAATCTGTCCTATTTATTGTAACAAAAAGACTGTGAGGGGAATTTGGAGTTCCCACGCCTTACTAAATCTTGACCACAACTTTACTATCTTGTTCCCAGGTGCCTTACTAAATTGTAGCAACGCCTTAACTATCTTATTCACAAGATGTCTTTATAAATCTTGGCCATGAATTAACTGTCTCATTGCTATGCCTTACTAAGTTGTTCCATCGTCCTTACTACATTGTGGCCATGACTTAAGTGTCTTGTTTCTTCTCCTTACTAAGAGGTTCTCACATCCTTACTAAATTGTGGCAATGCCTTAACTTTCTCATTCCTACAAGACACCTTACTAAATCTCGGCCATGGCTTAACTATTTCATTCCTATGCCTTACTAAGTGGTTCCCACATCCTTACTAAACCTTGGCCACGAATTAAGTATCTTATTTCTACCCCTTACGAAGATTATCTCACATCCTTACTAAATTGTGGCAACGCCTTAACTATCTTATTCCCACAAGACACCTAATTAAATCTTGGCCCTGACTTAGCTATCTTGTTCCAGCACCTTACTCCACCTTACCCAGCACCTTACTCCACCTTACCCAGCACCTTACTCTACCTTACTTCCCCTGCCTTAATAATTGTGGCAATGGCATATCTATTCCATTCCCACACCTGATTCCCGTGGGCCCAACTTAACTCTCTTATTCCCATGCCTTACTAACTTCTGGCTATGACTTATTTTTATTTATGTGGCATCACTTTTTGGGCTTCCTGGTAATATACCCAAACAAACCCACGAAGAGCTTAGTAATGAGCTGAATCAGATGTATTATCAGAAAACCATCAGCTCCACTTCTCATTCTCTCTGTGACTGCTTCATTCAGAGCTCTCACTTCACTCAGTACTTCCCTTCATCTTCTTGACTTTTATTTAACTTGCCCTGGGGTATGATGTACAGCTGCTGACACATTGACATTGACACATTGCTGACACAGATGTGCAAATACACAAACAGCTTGTCTAGCCCATGTAGAGATGTTCTGCCAATAGAAAAGGATAAACAGGAACTCACTGGCACCATACCCTAAGCCAAGCATTGGGTAAGAACAGACATAAAGCTTCCTAGCATTGAGAAAATGCATATAGCTATGGTGCATTTATTGCAAAGTCTCTTGTAGCATCTAGCTTTATTTGAATCTGTGTTAGGAGCTGTGTGCGGGAGGAAGTTGGTTTGTTGTCACCAAAATAATAACACATTACTTTAAACGATAAACCATCTCTTTACAACCCTTAGACTCTTTAATGCTCAATCATGGTCTATTATCTTGAACTCTCAATGATCTGTACCTTTAGCCTCTTTTAAAGCTTGATTCTGTAGATTTAGAGATATAAGGCCAGTGGTTTGTAGTCCTGGTCTTATAGTATCACGGTCTTGCACATTTTAGGGCTGTTTTTTAATTTAATGGAAAATCAAGCTTGCAGCTAAGCATAATCCCAGTACTATAAAGCAGCCTTCAGAGTTTCCCCTTCTCTGAACACATGGGATGCAATTAATGAACCTCATAACAAGCCTTTCCAGATGTGAACTGGGTGGGGAGAGCAGGGAAACCATTAACAGTGATAATGCGGTACCAGGATTGAGAACCCAATAATTTAGACCACTGTCCCATTGGAAGAGGCGTTTAAAGTTGTGTAGCTTTTGATGGCCGTGATAAACTTCAGTGAACTCCAGGTGCTTGTGGTCCGAAGACAGGAGGTGCTTTCTTCTGGCCAGAGTTTCAAATAGTTTGTTGGCAAGCCAAGAGTATGTAATTGTAGTTTTGCAGACAAGGTAATCCCAGGATGCACCCAACTGTGCAATTGTGTAAACATGATCTTTGGAGAGCATTTCACTTTAAACTATCATTCTGAATGTGCTCGGGGATGAAAAACACGGATTTTCTTTTCAACCCAGCTCCAGTTGGAATCTTCTTCATTACGCCCTGTTACCTGAGATGTTTGTCAGTGTTGATGGGTGATTAAAGGTGTTGGGCCTTTGGGCCACCTCATAATGCCAAAGTTACAAATGGCTTATTAGGTGAAAAATGAAAATGTTGTAGAAATAGATGTCAGACTTTTGTGCTTTTGGAATTCCTTCATGTGTACTACTGACATCAAATTAGGCACGTTCTGTACCTCTTCTGTGACAAATAGAAAAAAATAAAACCTGCTTTAAACCAGCTGCCCACCTTCCTGCTTCTGCTGTTTGCCTTTGATTAGCTACCTTGGGCTCTCCTACTATTCTTTCATGTTGGTTCTTTCTCGTTGTACTATGGTTCGCTTGATCCAGACTAAGAACACCTCTTTAGGTTGGACCAAATTGTGGTCCTTTGGTCCAGACCATGATCCATGCCACTTTTCACACTTGCTACTTGCTGTTTGGATCAAAGTGAAGAGACCAAAGCTTTGGACCACATAAGTTAGGTGTGCACCCTTAAAGAAGCCAATATCCGATCTATTAAAATTTGCCTGGACCAGATTTGACCTACTGATTTGGGTCAGAATGTCTGAATTTCAGTGATTCAACTGAGATTGTTCACTGACTGGCTTGTAAATCAGTGCTATTGCTAACAGAGCAAATGTTAGTTATTCACCTGGAGATAAAAGTTAAATTAAAAATCTACTTCTTTATATACATGATTAATTTTAACATGACCACCTCCTTGTTTCTACAATGTCGATGTTATCAGCTCCCCTTTCCATACAGGATCACTTTGTAGTTCTATAATTACAGAATGTAGTCCATCTGTTTCTATGCATACTTTGTCATCCTCCTTTCACCCTGTTCTTCAATGGTCAGGATCCCACAAGTCCACCACAAACCAGGTGTAGGAGCCATTTCTTTCTTTTATGTGGATGTGGGTCATTAGTTGCACTGCAGTAACACTGACATAGTGGTGGTGTTTTAGTGTGAGTTGCTCTAGTACTAGTGGATCAGACTCAGCAGTGGTGCTGGAGTATTTTAACCCCTTATTGACACTGCTGGACTGAGAAAAGTCAATAGCATCCTGTGGAGAGCATCTTGTGAGCACAGATGAAGGACTAAAGGTTGACCAATAGAAACTATGTAGATACAGGTGACCTTCTGTCTCTGACTTTACATCTACAAGGTGTCACAAATAGGTAAGAGTGTCTAATAGAGTGGACAGTGAGTGGACACAGTCTTTAAATACATTAGCAGCACTCACTCACTCACACAACATGTTTCTACAAACGCATTTGTTAATATTCAGTGGCGCGTGAAAGAATGAGGGGGGTATAAATGTGGGGGTTGTATATAAAGGTAATAGAGTGAATATGAAAATGCTGCGTGGTTAGGAAAATGACTTTTATGATAAGCATGATCTTCTCAACTACTGACACATTACAGTCTGTGTGAGGGAAAGTTATGAACACACACACACACACACACACTGCTAGGCTCTGTTGTTGTGGGGGAAGTGTGGACGGCAGCTGCACAGCTGTCGTGTAGCCGATCAAGCTAATCATTCTGTGCAGCTGTGTGTGTGTGTGTGTGTGTGTGTGTGTGTGTGGAATAGCAGGAAGGCACAGTAGACAGCCTTTGAGTCTGTATGGGAAGCAAGAAACTTGGAAACCTGCATGCATTTACTGCAGATTGTGAAAGTCTAATGTCTGTAGTCGCTTGGGCCTGATTTAAAAACACAGCTATGTCTGCTGTTATGTGTTTAAGGCTGGGCAACACAGTAAAAATATTGTATTGTGATATTTACAGAGATTTTCATAATACACAATATTTATCACAATACACAAAGGTGCAGACAAACTACGATGTAATTTCACTGAAAAACATTAAGAAGAATTACTCATATGCTACCCCATGCTTCCAAATCATTGATTTGATTTGATTGGATTTGATTTTTGAAAATCTGCAATGTGCAGTTGGTCAATGTTCTTAATGGGATAATAATATCCATGATATGTTCAGAAAATTATATTGTGTATCACAACCATGACCCTATTCAGGAAGAAGCAGATAAGAGCATGAGTGACTGACTGGTATTTGGAGCATTGGGTCTTGTGAGCAGAAGGTCGTTGGTTCCAATCCCTGAACTGACATGTTGCAACTGAAGTGCCCGAGGCACCAAACCCCCCAAACTGCTCCTCAGGCATCACAGCAGAGGCTATCTGACTGTAGTTTGTGTGTGTTTACTCACTGTGTGTGTGTGCTTGAAGAAGAAATGGGGTTAAAGTTCATTGCTGTCTGGCACACTGGGCCTCAGAACCATTCATGTGTGTCCAAATCACCATATGTTTATCCCATCAGCAGGTACACTAATGATTGTGTGTGTGTGTGTGTGTGTGTGTGTGTGTGTGTGTGTGTGTGTGTGTGTGTGTGTGTGTGTGAGTGTTTGTACAAGTGTGGGTAAATGGAGGGGGCTGTGTGTGTGTCATGTGGAGATATATTTAAGAGAATAGGCTTATGTGCATAACAGCAGTTTTCTCTCAGCTGTGTGTGTGTGTGTGTGTGTGTGTATGTGTGTGTGTTTGTGTGCGATGGGTGGGATAATATCTTAATTCTGAAGATTTAATGATGTGTAATTGTGTAAACATCCATTACAGAAAGCAATTTACAGCCGGTTTGGGAATATATTCTGTTTGTAAATGCCAGTCGTCCTAATTATGCTTTTTTATGTTTTTATCTAACATTTTTGGAATGAAAGTGTTTATAAAATGTGAAAAAGTTAGGACACCCCATAAAACACCCCATCTTTTAACACATTTAAACATGTGGATATTTGATTTTAACAATATTATGGTGGCAATATAACTAAACACATAGAACTGAAACAATAGTATTAATCTAAATAAACATTACAACCCCACACTTATTACTGCTTAGAGAGGACTTTGAAGGAAACTATTAAGCCCTATTCAGTCTGAATTCATTTTACCTGGGGAGGTGGAGTAAAATATTTTTTACCACTGTACATATGTGTAATATTTGACTGATTTTCACAGGATAGGAAAACTTGGTATAAATGATTGAGATGGGTGTGGCTACACACCCCTCCTCCTTATTTGTGGCTTGACCACTGATAAAGTATTAGAGGATTTGTTTGAAAATACCTTCGATACATTCCATGTGCCTCAGCCTGTACACACCTGGCAGTGTCAATGAAACAAAATGCCTCCTTACCACCTCAGCTCAAAGAAATCTGGCTAAATACTCCTTTTCTCGATTCCCAAAGGACTAGTATAACCTGAGGTTATTTTGCGGCTCATTTTACAGAATATAAAGGCGGGAAAATATGACTGACATGGCACTTTCAGACAGGATTAAAATGACTGAGATCATCCAGTAAACCTCCAGAATGTTAAGATAATCCCATCCAAATAGTGCAATAATTAAACCCCAGACATTAGTTTGGTTTGCTCTTGATTATTGTGAGTAGGTTTACCATGGTGAGATGCGTAAAGAAGTCTCCAATAATCCTAAAACGCCATCACAATACCTACAGGTAGCATACACTTATTTGTGTGGAGAGGTGACAGTAAATCAGGAGTATAACAAAAATACTAATAGGTTAGGTTTAGGTTTAGGTTTATGTTTCGGATTAGATCTTACTAGTTCTCTAATTGTTACAGATCAGTGCTTGCATATTTATACATTACCTGGGCTATATTGAAATATGTGTTTGTTCTGCAGGGCTGTCGAGTGTGGCTGTGGGAAGGGGATCAGTACTGGCCCAGTACCGTGGACTCCTGCTCAGGTGGTGTGGTGGTCTTCCGCACAGACTTTGGACAGGTAAACCCAGTGGTATTGTCTGTGGGACTGTGGGTAGCTTAAAGGGAGTAATTGTGAAAGAGAGCCGCACAGCATCTGCTGTACACACTTCAGAGAAGAGGCTTCATTAAACAGGTGGGATGGTCTCAGTTTACATCCCACACACACACACACACACACACACACACACACACACACACACACATGCACGCACATACACACACACACACACACACACACACACACACACACACACACACACACACACACACACACACACACACACACACACCTACATTCCTTCCCTTAAGTATGTGTGGTGGTGGCCAGCCATTAGGCACAGAAACTGTCAGAGTGCATTAACATACTGAGGGATGAAAAGGATTTAAGTGGCTGGACATAGACAATCTTACACTCACATAGACATTACACACACACACACACCACACAGACACACATGATTATAGCAAATGTGACCATTATTTTGTGTGTACTACTGGTCAAAATTTTTAGAACACCATCAGTTTTCTCAGTAGTCCACTGCTACAAGGTTTCTCAACCTATGGGCTGGGGACCCCCAGTGGGCTGCAAAGCACTAGTGGACCACAGGTCCATTCTCAGGGTTAGGTATTAGTCTATAGTGATCTGTTAATGGCACTTTAAATGACATGGTGGCGCAGTGGACAGTGCTGTTGCCTCACAGCAAGCAGGACCTGTGAGGACCTGGGGTGACCTGGGAAGTTTCTGTGTGGAGTTTGCATGTTCTCCCTGTGTTCGTGTGGGTACTCCGGTTTCCCCCAAAGACATGCATGATAGGTGAATTGGTGACTCTAAAGTGGCCCTTAGTGTGTGAATGTGTGCACCCTATGATGGATTAGCACCCTTTCTAGGGTTGTTCCCCGCCCTTGCGCTCAGAGTTACTGGCTCACCCGTGACCCAATTCAGGAATAAGTGGTTCAGGAGATGGATGGATAGGTAAAAGTTGAGAGATCAAACTTCAAAATATAATCAATACTAGAAATGCACAAATAATAAAGCTGCAGTATAGTCAATCCATCACTCAGTCATTATGTTAGCTGCTTCTTCCGGTTAATCCAGAGCTCACCTGGAGTCATTGGGCACCAGTTTATTGCAGGGTACCACAAACACACACACACTGTCACACTCACGTCTCAGGGGCAATTTAGCATGGTGAATTTCTGAGAAGGGGGAGTACCTGAAGGAACCTGCATGGACACAGGGAGAACACACCAAACTCCTCAGGAGAAGTTTCTTAAATGAAAAAAGAAGATCCTTTTATGACAGAATGTGTGTTGGATTTAGATATATTAAAGTTATATAAAAGTCTTTCTATCATTATCATTTTGCTCACTGCCTCTGCCCCTCTCTCTCACTCTCATTCTCTCTCTTTCTCTCTCTCTCTCTCTCTCTCTCACTCTCTCTCTCTTTCTCTCTCTCTCTCTCTCTCTCTCTCTCTCTCTCTCTCTCTCTCTCTCTGTCTCTCTCTCTCTCTTTCTTGGGTTAGATTATTTCTGGTCCAGAGTTACTTTTCCATGACTGGTCAAACTATAATCATTGGGTTGGGGTGTAACACTCCCTCTCTCTCTCTCTCTCTCTCTCTCTCTCTCTCTCTCTCTCTCTCACACACACACACACACACACACACACATACACACACACACTACATTTAGGGATATACATACAAACAGTAAAGTGACATGACTAAAATGTTATACATTATCAGTCTGTTTTATGTCGTGTGTGTGTGTGTGTGTGTGTGTGTGTTTAGGTGTACACATATAAGCAGAATGCTCTCAGCAGGCAGAGAGTGTATGAGATGCACAGTAATAGTGTGTATGGAGTGGAGGACATGGCAGCACTGCAGGACCTGCATGAAGGAGCTATTCTACACAACCTGCACCTGAGATATACACAACGCAGCATATATGTGAGTGCACAATTCTCTCTCTCTCTCTCTCTCACACACACACACACACACATAGAACAAAAGCTACGGAAATATCTTCCTGTTGCACTTACTCCACCATCAGATACTGTACATGTTTCATAACTGGCTTTTCTCTATCTGCTACAGCACTGAGCTGCAGGTATGTGTGTGTTGACAAGGATGGGGAGGAGGGGCATGGGGAGGGGTTATATAACTCAAACCTACTCTGGTTTGAATGAGGTGTCATACTGATGTATTAAGCACTGTCCTGACATTGCCAACATTTCTGCAAATTAGTGGATCATTACCTATCACATGACATGGGAAGTGTATCTCCCGGTCATCCAATTTAGCTGTAGACAGCTCATCCAGCCTTCTTTGAAGTCTCCCAGCACTGCAGTGTTCACTGCTGGAGTTTACCCTTTTTCTCTGTTCTCGGTTCAATTTACTTAATTATTAATCCTTTCATATGTTTAAAGCAGCCCTGCAAAGGGTTGGGAATCTGGTGACCTCTTTGTTCAGAGTGTGTAATTGCGCATTTTTGTAATGCCAGTTGTCCTGCTCACTGCTGAGCCAGTTAGACTGGGCGGCTGGGGTTGTAAAATATCCCCTAACTTCATTGAGATGTCTAGTTTTCTGGCTCCTAAGTGTAAAATCTTAAAAAGGCACGAAGGCATGAACCAGTCCCTCTGTCTTCCTCTGAAAGGCTCATTGTTGTCACAGTGAGTAGAGCGGTCAACTGCTTTAAGAAGTTCTTGGACAGATGGGCTTGGAGATAAGGTCAAAAAATTCATATCCAAGTGTATTTTAGTATTTTGTTAATTTGTTCTTTATACACACTAAGGGGAGCACAGGAGAAGAGAAGCTGAGAGCAGGGGGTGGAGTAGAGTGAAGGAGCAAAAACAGGTTTTCAGCAGGATTGAAGCAGAATGTTATTATATTAATTATATTAACTCAGCTCATATCTGGCTCTGTTTATGTTCTGATATAAATGAAATATCTATATATCGCCAAGCCCTAGTGCACACCCCTAGTGGGACTTATGGTTCAGATGTGGGCCACGTTTGGGCAAAATATTCATTTATATCTGGGACATTAGCTTGAACATCCAAACTGGACAAATCACCCTGTGGCACATATGGTGTTGAAGTCAAATAATTTTACAAGATTTTACCAAGATATATCTCAAACTATGCAGAATTACACCGTTCTTGCAAGTGGTTTCACACCCGTTTCACCAGAGTTACACAGAGTGGTTAATAGAGCACCAATCTCAGAGCAGCATGATGCTGTTCTCCCTATTACAGTCAGTTACAGAGTCACCCAGAAAGAGTGAAGCTCTTTTGGACTCCTGACAACAGATGCCTTATCAGGGATTGGAATCGCCCGATTTACGTAGTGAAATTGTCTTACTCATCTGCTAATTAAAATTATTATGGTTTGAAACAAGTGTAATTAACTGTATGATGTCTAAGAAAAGCTTAAAGTGCATGGCTTACTCTGAATAAAGTTTTCAAAACACAGGGCCTTTAATTCAGCTTGATACTCTCCCTGTTTCAGCATGCTGTTTCTGGACATTTAACAGCCCTGACTTTTAACTATTGATGCTATGGTTACAGGTCTGTTGTGGAGATCTCGGTTGTAGATTGGTTGGTGTGTAGAGTGTGTCTCTCTGTTTGTGACCTGCATACAAATCCCAACTATTTACAGTCTGTCTCTCCCACTCTCAAATGGATCATTGTTTTCCAGCCAAGACTAGTAGATCACAGAGAAGGAGAGTAGTAAAAGAAGCAGAGGAGAGAGAGAGAGATAGAGAGAGAGAGAGAGAGAGAGAGAGAGAGAGAGAGAGAGAGAGAGAGAGAGTGAGAAAAAGCTGAATGTGTTTTTCCATCAGTCTGGTTCCTTCAGCTGTGGTTTTGTAGTTCAGGCCAGTAGGGCTTTGATGTTGGAGTCTAGGTAAAAGAGTGTGTGTGTGCATGTGGGTGTCTTTAAAACATCAATGAGCTGAACCTTTAAGACCACCTACTTGATATACTGTTTATCATCCATGTACCTTCAAAACAGCCTATTCTAGAAGGCATGTGAAGTTGCCATGTGTTGTCAGGCAACAAGACATTTGCTTCAGTCTCTTTATTTATCGTCATCTGTGAAGTAGATCAGATCTGGCACGAATCCAGCTTATCCTACAGGTAAGGTGTAGCCAACCATCCAAGTAATGTATAAGAAAACAGGAGTCATCAGGCCAGGCAATCTTCATTCGTCAATCTGATTAGACTGCAGCTATACATTAAGGTAGGATGTGTGGTGTGTTCTAGCCATCCATGTTGTAGCCATTTTAACAATCAATCAATCAAACAAAGGAGTTGTCACAAAGCAGCTTTACAGAAATCCGGGTCCAAGCCTCAAATGATCAGCCAGTGGCAACAGTGGCAAGGAAAAACTCCCTCAGGCTAGGAGGAAGAAACCTTGAGAGGAACCAAGGCTCAAGAGAGGAACCCATCCTCCTCTGGTCGACACCCGAGAGCAAAATACAAAGGCAAAAATGCCTGAGACTTGTGTCTGAGAATCTGTTGATTCTGTCCTAATGGACTAGCATTCATTGCCCTCTCATGTTCATGAGCTTTGGGCACTCAACACCCTGTTACAGCTCATTCATTTGTCCCTCCTCAGACTATTGTTGGTAGTAATCTATCACAGATGACCCCTGACCCCCAAACCTAATCTTCTGGCTCTAACAATGTAGCCCTTGTTAAAGATGCTCTTTTTCACACCTGGCCATTTTTTCTGCATCTAACATCCAACTACAAAAACGGAATGTGAAACTATTGTTTAACATACATAACAGACCACTGTGTGCACTGCTGTTACAGGGTAATCAACATTAATTAATCTATAAGTGGTCATATTGTTTTGGCTCAATGTTGTAAGTGGCTGTGTTAAAGTGTGTTCATTGTGAAGGAGACAAAATGCAAACATTTTGTAGTAAGTAAGTGTGTGTGTGTGTATGTGTGTGTTTGGCTTTGTTCACTGTGACCTCATCACTATGCTACAGAATTAATGATGCACAAGCCGGCTGGTAGTTAATAATTAGCCTGGAAAGCTCTCTGCATTGGGAAGCTTTGTACCAGTCTGCCACACTGCATACAAGGAGATTTTAAGGATGGTTATACTGGTCTTTCATGAGTACCACTAGGTAATTGCTTGTATATGTGGGTCTTATAGAAAGATAATTTGAGAACATCATTATAAAACACAAATATGATTAATAAAAACTAAGAATTCTGGCAGCAGTATTCTGTCATGGCATATCAGTATGTAACTTAATTATGAAGTGGCATTCCCTCAGGGAATTGCTTGGGAATGCCCACCTGTGTAAGTTGTGAGGTTGAACACTGGCCATTGTGCTCATGGATTTCAAGAGAGGAATGAATGTGGAAAATTAATTGTGTGTAATGGGAATACATCATGGTAACCAATTCTGAACAACTTGAACCTGATGTTGCATTCCCCCTGAATTATCTTATCATTGTAGGGATACGAAGTTGATGAAGGAGGTTGCTGAGCATTAAGTGTAGAACCACTAGACTGAGAAACAGCTTCTTCCCTGAAGCTGTAAGACTCTTAAAATCTAACTAGACAAACCACTGCAATGACACTTTAACTGGACATGTGACACTTTATCTATGCTGCTGTTCTTCTCATACTCACAAGCCACTATATTCACACCCCTCTACTCTACCTCTACCTTTGTATACTGTTTATTTCTATTTCTATTTTGATGTACAGTGAAGGAAATAATTATTTGATCCCTTGCTGATCTTTGTAAGTTTGCCCACTAACAAAGACATGAACAGTCTATAATTTTAAGGGTAGGTTAATTTTAACAGTGAATGATAGAATATAAAAAATAAAATCCAAAAAAATCACATCGTATAAATTATTTATTTATTATTTATTTATTGCATTTTTGCAGAGAGAAATAAGTATTTGATCCCCTTCCAACCATTAAGAGTTCTGGCTCCTACAAACCAGTTAGACACTCCTAATCAACTTGTTACCTGCTTTAAAGACAGCTGTCTTAAATTGTCACCTGTATAAAAAGACTCCTGTCCACAGTCTCGATTAATCAGTCAGACTCTAACCTCTACAACATGGGCAAGACCAAAGAGCTTTCTGAGGATGTCAGGGACAAGATTCCAGACATACACAAGGCTGGAATGGGCTACAAAACCATAAGTAAGACACTGAGTGAGAAGGAGACAACTGTGCAATAGTAAGAAAATAGAAGAAATACAAAATGACTATCAGTCGACATCGATATGAAGCTGCATGCAAAATCTCACCTTATGGGGTTTCCTCATTAATTGACATCAAGCCAGCTGGGACCACAGTCACCTAGAAAATCATTAGTAACACATTACGCCATAATGGCTTAAAATCCTGCAGTGCCCGCAAGGTGCCCCTGCTCAAGAAGGCACATGTGCAGGCCCATCTGAAGTTTGACAATGAACATCTGGACGATTCTGAGAGTGAGTGGAAAAAGGTGCTGTGGACAGATGTGACAAAATTGAGCTCTTTGGCATTAACTCAACTCACCGTGTTTTGAGGAAGTGAAATGCTGGCTATGACACAAAGAACACCATCTCCACTGTAAAGCATGGAGGTGGAAATATTGTGTTTTGGGGGTGTTTCTCTACTAAGGGCACAGGACTACTTCACCACATAAATGGGAGAATGTATGGAGCCATGTACCATAAAATCCTGAGTGACAACCTCCTTCCCTCCAGCAGGACATTAAAAATGGGCCGTAGCTGGGTCTTCCAGCATGAAATTGACCCAAGACGTACAATCAAGGCAACAAAAGAGTGGCTCAAAAAGAAGCACATTAAGGTCATGGAGTGTCCTAGTCCGTCTCCAGACCTTAGAAACCTATGGAGGGAGCTGAACCTCCGAGTTGCCAAGTGACAGCCTCAACATCTTACTGATTTAGAGATGATCTGAAAAGAGGAGTGGACCAAAATTCCTCCTGACATGTGCGCAAACCTCATCATCAACTACAAAAAACATCTGACTGCTGTGCTTACCAACAAGAGCTTTGCCACCAAGTATTAAGTCTTGTTTTCCAGAGGGATCAAATACTTATTTCTCTCTGCAAAATGCAAATAAATGTATATAATTTATACAATGTGATTTTCTGGATTTTATTTTTGATATTCTATCTCTCACTGTTAAAATGAACCTACCCTTAAAACTATAGACTCTTCATGTCTTTGTCAGTGGGCAAACTCAAAATCAGCAAGGGATCAAATAATTATTTCCTTCACTGTATATTACTTTTTTCTTTGGGTGTAACTGGAGGGCATAATTTCATTCCACTTGATGTACCACATGTGATGTGAAAGACAATAAAGTCTCCTTGATTACTTGAATTCTTAAAGGGTTGCAAATGGTCACCAAGCAGTGAAATATAGGTCAATAACATGTTTAGGCAGACCAGAGGATCCAACCTGTTCAATGAGAATACACCCCACAACAATATGAAATGACCACCAGCCTGCACAGTTCCTTGTTGAGAACTGAGGTCCATGGCTTCATGGGGTCTACACCACACACAAACCCAACCATCACCCTAAAACAATTGGTACCGTAACTCATTGTTGCCATGTCACTGGTCGTGATCATTTAGCATTTGTCGGTAGCCACTACACTGTTCACTGTGGGTGTATTCACAGAACATAACACTGTGGATCAAGGAATGTCAAATGGCCCCACTATCATGCCTGTCTCAAACTCTATCATGCCTGACTCAAATAATTCATGTCGCCTTGACATGAGCACGCCAGTGTTCTTCACTCAAAAGATTACACCTCATTATACAAGTGTGGGCATTCCCAAGCCATTCCCTGAGTTATGTGGCAAGTGTATGCAGTCCTTGGCTGTATCACATTTTATAAACATTACTGATATATCTCTCAAATCACTTGAAGGCTTGAATTAGAGTTGGTCCTATACAGACAAGCAGTCCACATATTCTATATCCAGTCTGAGCTTCATTCCTAATAATAAGGACTATGTTTAATTAATTCCTAAATTAATTAATTACTACATTCAAACATAAAGCTGTGATACTCTGTTAGCAATGATGGAAGCAGATGGACTATTTTTATTTTATTTGTTTATTATTTTTAATGTGTGAGTTCCTTACTATCCATTTGCTGCAGCAACATTATGAATTGCCCCATTATGGGAAAATAAAGGATTATCTTATCTTATACAGGCCACCAGAAATGTATATAAATTTAAATAATGTAGGACCCAGAACCCTATTTGTTATTATCCCCTTAAATTTTAATTGAATTTAATACATTGTAAAATTCTAATCTGTGTTTGAGATTTGGTGACGTTTGCTGATCATGTCTAGACAGGTCATAGTTATGTAAAGTACATAATGTCTGTTCTACCCATATGTTCACATGGACACACCTGAACACGTGCCCCCACCCTCTTACTCATAACGAACACAGATACAGATACAGATCAGATCAGGCTGACATTGTTCAGAACATTGTTCATCTCAAAACAGGTTCTTCACATCCATAGTCACACAAACATATGTACATACATAGTTCCTACATATATGAACATTCTTCTGTCAATAGAAACTTGCACATATACCTGAAATACTTACTCATACAAGCTCAACATTCCATGTAACTGCCATGGTGGTCTTATAGGGGTCCCATTCTGTTCATGGATGACATACAGCAGGTTCCAGTTCTAGGAACTCCATATTGGTTGGTGTTCCCTTTTCTAAAACTTCAGTAGAGTTGTAATAATTACACTCATACCAAAAAAAGGTTCTTGTAAGTTTACCCTATTTAAACATTTAAAGGCAGTTTTTCAAGCAAACACTGAAAGCCACATTTTATTAGTGTAGGTAATAAGTTGAAACAGATGTGATAAATAAGGGTGAAACTAATAATAAGTGCATATTGTGCATATTTTGTGGTCTTC
>CM067502.1:21309611-21328736 GCA_034509495.1 Acestrorhynchus altus
ACTATGTGCCCTACATCAGTGGCAAGTTCAAGAACGATGACTAGACGTGCAAATGTCAGACAAAGGTTTGTCTGTTTTTCCTTCTAATGGCCCACAAACACTCTTCACAAAGGCTTTGTTGTCCTACTGTGCTGTCACATTGAGGCCCATTTGCAGAGCATACACTGATGTGCCATAACATTGCAACCACCAGTTTAACATTGTGTAGGTCCTCCTCCAACCAGAACAGCATTGACCCATCAACGCATGGGTGTCCTGTGTTATCGGTTACCAATAACAATGACTGCTAGCCATTACAGTCAGCACATCACCTTTGAAGAATGGACTGTTTGCTTGCTGCCTAATATATCCCACCCCTTGACAGGTGCCTCTGTAGCCAGATAATCCGTCTTATTTACCTCACTTCCCGTCAGTGCTTTTAATGTTATGGCTGATCAGCGTATATGGCAAGAACTCAAATGATAAGAAATCCTCAAATTACTTTTCTGGAGTTCTCAGTAACATTCTGTTTTGTGAAATTTCACATGCTTTAGAACGTGGCTGCGCATCCTCCTCTCACCCCATTACAAGCTTGTCATTGTTTCTGCAAATGAAACCGCTGCAGGAGCTGTAATGTGACTGATTTTAGTGCTTTTGGCCAGGCCTTTTTATAACTGTGGTTAATGTCACGAATCAGATTAACGTTACTCAAATTAAGATTGAGATTAAAGTTAAATGTCATCACAGACCTCAAGGCAGGACCAACTCTCTCACAAACCATTCATCCCAATTTTGTAGCTCAAGATAAAAGGACTGAGTGCATGGTCACTGGTTTTCTACTACAGCAGATGGTATTTTTCTTTTGTGTTCTAAAATATGACCCAGGTTTGTTCTTGTTATAGTGCAATTAAATGTGTTAACTTCAATACAGTCGCCAGCAGATGGCTGGTCTTGAAGGCATGATGAAGTTCTTCACATGACAGACTGGGCTTAGAGTTCTTGTCTGGGAACACCATGCCATTGTAGTAGAGTTGAACGATCTGGACATCAACAAAAATTTATCCTGAAATATTTTTGGCAGATTTTTTGATGTGGAAAAAAAAATCCCTTTTTTCTTTTTTTTTTAAATACTTTTTTTTGCCACTTTTCCAATTTTTCACCCTTACAAATTTAGATATGCCAATTACCCAGCCCCCTAAGTAGCCTCCCACATTACATGCCCTGCTCTCGGCACTAGGGGGGAGAGATTGTCCACGTTTCCTCGGAGTCATGTGACGATAGCCTACCGCCTCTTTTCAAACTGCCGCCATTTGTATCGTTATACACACTACGTCATATGCCCCCTCCATAGTGTGCATGTGAGCGGTGGTTGAGGGGAGCAGAGTAGAGGAGGAGAAGATAAAAGGTATCTGCGAGATTGGAACATATCAGTCAAATCTTCGGAACTCAATACTAATAATATTGCCCAGATCTCACTCTGTTTATATACCAGTAAAGCTATAAATACCAAGATATTGCCCAGCCTTAGTGTATGCAATGTTTGCTTCCTCTAAGCTCCCTTTCTACAATACCTATATATAGTTTTAAATATGCTATGTTTTCATGTTCCACTGTAAAACAGCTCCACGCTGCAGAACATCTTGTTTACCTGGTAAGAGAACTTCCCTTCTGGCTAATGTGGCTCAGAAAATTGCTTCCAGAGGCCATCAGATGGCACACTGAACACTGAAAACCAAGGCTCGGGCTGTGACCAAAAACGGATCCCTATTTCCCTCATTAATAGTGCATTAATTTGTAGTCAATACCAATAGCAGTAAAATTCTACAATTTTTGATACTGCAACACAAAATACACTAACACTAAGGGTGGGACGGATCACAAATTTCACAGATCAGATTATTTTGGTTTCTGATTGTTAACTTTGCTTTCCATGTATTAGTACTTGGAACAAACAATATACATGAAGCTTTATTTTTGAACATTTATTTTATATGAAACCAACAAGATGTTTAGTTTTTAATTGCTTGGCTACCAGACCACACACAAAACAAATCTAATGTTTAATTTTTTTTTTGTTTAAATGTATATGATTATGATTTATGTGTGTATTTACATTATTATTCTGGGTATATTTGTAATGAGCCCCATATAGATTCCACACTGCAACTTGAGTTACTGTTGCTCTGGGGTACAGCTGTGTGGTTTGGGCAACAGAAGATGATCTGGATATTTTGTTGATGACTCGGCATCTGTATATGTTTGATACAGGGAAGACAAAATGTTCCCATACAAGAAATGTAGGCTAAACGACAGTGGCTTATGAAACTCTTCAACACTGCACCAACTGTTGTTAACTGCATGTTTACATGCTGCGTTCAAGTGACACAGCGTTTTTGCATTTTTACAATACATTTCAGCATCAAGAATGAGAGAAATATTACTTCAATTTATAAATTCATACCCTGAAGTGAAATTTATGGATTTTAACAATGACTGTAACATTTCAGGTAACAACACTGGCTCACGTTGAACTCTTTGTATAGCTCTGGCTTTGCACTGTCAATTTGACCCTGGTCATCAGGCTCAATCTCAAAATATTTCCACATGTGGCTTTTAGATTTTTGTTTTTTTGTCCAAGAAGCTGCAGCAGGACCGTTGCTTAAAATTTTGCCAACATCCTTCCTCATTCTGTTGCTGTAGAGTTTTTTTCCCCTTTGCGTATACATGTATAGACTAGTGAGATTTGTACAATCATCTGTACCAAAGGAAACCGGAACTGTAGCATTTTCAAAAATTTGGTGTCGACTTGGCACTGAAGTATCAGACCTCTCTAGTGTAGACTATTTAGTTTACAAAGTAGTGGATGAAATGCAGATGGCTACAATGTTTACTATAAATGACCAATAAATCACATTAAAATTCCACTTTAAGGAAAAAGGCTGAAATACATTTATATAATGTAAATATGTGACACTTCGGTCACAGCCTCAGAACTGGAGTGAGATGAAAATAGTCAATACCCAGTCCATTTAAAGATGCCTGGAGGAGGTCTTGAGGTGAGGAGAGCAGTGGTGGAGGGCGATTAGAGGCAGCATCATAAACATGTATTCGTTTCCACATAATTGTACAACCCCAATGGCAGAGAGAAGCATGGAAAGGAAAAGGTGGGAGTGCTCGTCTCTCCCAAATGGTTGAAAAATGGTAGAAGTTGGGCAAAATAAGAGAAGATTGTTTGGGATCCAGGGGATCAATAAAGTTCTATCTAATCTAATCTATCTTATCTATGAACAACATGGTTAAAACCAAGAACTGGCCTGAGATAAAAAAAAAAAAATACCTGATTCATTAAAAAATTCCTAGATCAGGACATCACCAACACCATTGTGTTGTGCCAAAAGTTATTTTTATTTGAATATTGTAAATTCCAAATTAGTTTATAATGCTCACCCCTAGTTTACTGTGCAACATTTTGAACCACATTGTATATTTTATATTATATATCTAAAAACTGACAGCATTGTTTCTTATTGCAGGTTTGACAGTTTGCTGAGGTTGGATTGGATCAAGTTGGACAACTGGAGATGGTTGAAGGGACAAGACACAGATCCACTGCATGAAATGGACTAATAAACAATCCTGTCTTTTGTTTTCATGCTGATGGATATTTATATTATTTTTTCTTTAATCAGTTGTACATACAAAAAAAAAAAAAACACCAGTTCCTGCAATTCTCCAATCTGCCATAAATAACAACATATATCAATAAACATGACAAAAAGGGTCTGCGGGTTTTTTTTAATCTGACCACATGAATCTGAAACTTTAACTTTAAATGCCAGTAGTCAACAGTCTCAGTAATCAAACCCTATGAACTAAAAGTATTGAACATCTTATGTGCTTCTGTCTGAAATTGATCTTTAATTCCATCCTCATGTATAACCCTTACTTTGAATCTGTCACCCCTTATACAGAGGTGGGCGTTTCAGCTCCAGAAAGTCAAAATCTGCTGAGCTGTGGCTGAATAATGGCCCTTACTCCACCTTGAGGTCATTTTGTTAATAATGGCTGAGCCACAGCAGAGCTGCCCAGGCAGTCGTAACAAAATCCTGGGGTGGATTTGGACTTGCTGGACCTGAAATACCCACCTATGACCCTTTAATGGGACGTTCGTTTTGTTCTGGGTTTGTTTGCTTTTTGTTTCTGTACTACTCACCTCTCGGTCACCTGCTGAGGTGCCTGATGGTGCTTGTGAATAAATAAAAAGAGAAAGAAAACATCACTGCCTCATATTTCCAAGATGGCAACTTTACAAGAGAAGGATGAAAACAACTTTTAATACAAATCAATGTAAACAGTTTATTGTAAGTTATTTTGAAGTATTTCGATTGACGCTTTCATCTTGAAGTTCTGACAAAATGTAAAGAACAACTGCCAAATTCACACTGGGTCACAAAGGCCAGGCTTGGAAATACAAGGCTTTTTTGTGTAATAGAGATAATATCCATTTTCAGTCCGTTAGAAAGGAGTGGGGATAGGAAAGTTGTGAAGTATGAGTAGTGAAATGGTAATATTAGTAACTGGCAATTACTATACATTAGAGCGGAGTGACTAGTTATGCACTCTGGAGTTTTCAGTTTTTTTGTCCTATTGGTTGCTTGCTTACAAAATCCTTTTGTAATCTTCAGATTTCATGATGCCTTACACACAGTCAAGGCAAACACTGCCAAAACATATTTAAACCTCCACCATATTTGAATGTAGCTACTGTGTTCTTTTCTTTGTAGGCCTCATTCAGTGTTTAGTAACCAATAGAATGATATACTTTACCAAAAAGCTCTATCTTGGACTCATCTTTCCACAAGACGTTTTCCCAGATTTTGTCTTACTTGCATACATTTTGGCATCTGCAATCTAGCTTTTTTATGTCTCTGTTGTGGGCTCCTCCTTGGTCTCCTGTCTTAGTGTTTCATTTAATTCACATGTCCATGGATAGTTCAGGCTGACACTGATGCACCCTGAGCCGGACATGACAGCTGGAATTTCTTTGGAACTTGATTGGGATTTAAAATAATCCTTTAAAAACCACCCGGACTGTCCTACATTGCAACCTTTCCTCAATTTTTCTCTTCCGTCCACATCCAGGGGGATTAGCTACCGTGCCCCATAGGTTGTCAACTTCTTGATTGTGTTATTATGATGCACTCCTTGGACAAAGGAACATCAGAATATCTGGAGATGGACATGTCACCTTGAGATTGTTCATATTTTGCCACAATTTTGGTTATTTTCTCCTCTTTCTGTTCTCCATGCTTAGTGTGGCACTCCCAGAAACACAATACAGATTTGTCAACTTCTCACTTTTTTATCTGGTTCCAGATGTGATTTTTATATGGCCCACATCTGAAACTTGCCACAGGTGAGTTGAAACGAGCATCACATGCTTGAAACAACGTTTCTTACAATTTTGAAATGAAAACGTCAAATATGCCTTTTTTTCCCCACACTTTTTCCCTCAGTTCACACAAAGGAAATAAACATGTATAACAGCATGTGTCACTGCAAAATTTTTCTGCACATTTGTGTGCATTTTCTGGGACAGTTGGCAATGACTGGGTATCGGGTTGTAAACAGCATAATATAGGCTATTGTGATATTGTTAATATTGATACAAAAAAAAAAACATCTAGGCCCCTTCCATAGACCCCGCCCCCTTCAGGTGCTCCTCCTCCATTCCCTCTCGCTTCCATACTATGGACCTAAATCTTAATGTGTACAGTTTAAAGATTCAGCTTTTTTGCTTAAATGCTATAAAAAGCCCACCCGCTGTGTTTATTTCCCACATCATATATCGAAGCGTATTCCAGCTGAAATATATCGGGATGTGAAGTTCGGTCCACACCGCCGAGCCGAAGCAGTTCACTCATAGCCTTGATTCTCACTATGGATTGTTTTAAGGAACCGACTCTCTGAGCCGAGTCAGTACACTGTAACACGGGAGCCACGGGGTTCAAAACGTGGGCGGTGTGCACGTTCGCGCGCGTGTTTCCTCGTTGTCAACCCGCGTGGAGTCAGTGTGGGACGGGTAGTTGGTTGTAAAGCTGATTTTTGGCACTGAACCGAGTCGTGGAGTCGCCGGGAGTCGACTCCCGGCATAAAGCGCGGCGAGGCGGCGCTGGAGGAGAAGAGCGGCGGTGGAGGGGTTTAGAGGACTCGGGAGCACTTCTTCCACACCGACGGCGGACTGAAGCATGGAGAGGAAAAGGTGGGAGTGCTCGGCTCTCCCCAATGGTTGGAAAATGGAAGAAGTGACCAGAAAGTCGGGCTTGTCCGCGGGGAAAAGCGATGTCTATTATTTTAGGTACTGCTGCTGGTTCGGCTAAGATAGCTGGATAATGGGCTTACCTGGCGGAACAAACGGGTTAACTGTGTGCTTTTACAGCATTCGGGACTGTTGTACCTGTTTTACAGACCACCACAGACCCCCAGCTCCTGCGTTGAGCTCTGAACTGCTGACTCGTTCAGCTAGCCTGTTAGCTGCAGAGCTAAGCAGGCTCTTCCTGGGTTCTTCTGGAGGTTTGAGCAGCTCTCTGGACTTTTACGCCTTCATTATACTGCATCCACCTCTACAACCCCACAACACTCGTGTGGCCTGCTTTCATAGTTGCTGTACTTTTATTCACCCAAAACATTAGAGTACAGAGAGGACACTCACTCACTCACTCACTCACTCACTCACACACTTCTGTTTACAGGAGATCCTGCTGGTACTCTGTCTTCGTTTGAGATGGAAAACCCAACAGACTTTAGATATCTGTATGAGTTGAGCACTGCTCTGACCTAAACCTGACCTGGTCCTGCAGCTTTGTGTGTGTGTTTGCTTATAAGGACTGAAAAACACCAGTCAGAAATCCTGTTGGAAATAGATCATCCAGAGGGTTTTGGCCCTCACTGATCAGTCACAGTCTATGCACATGTCCTGGGCAGAGCAGTAAACATGCACTGGGGGCTCCTCTGGCATTAAAACTGGGATTTAATTCTCTTAGAAAGGAGTGATTTTTACTCACTGATGATTCATTTGGCACAAAGCAGCTTTACAGAAATCCGGGTCCAAGCTTCTTATGAACAAGCCAGTGGGTGACCGTGGCAAGGGAGGCTGAGAGGAAGAAACCTTGGGAGGAACTATGGCTAAAAAAGGGAACCCATCCTTCTCTGCTCGACCCAGGATAGCACAGACATAAAGCACGAAAAGAACAAAGAGAAAAGGACAACAGTAATAAAAAATAAAAACAAAAAACATAAGAACTATAGATAAAGTGTGAGCAGTGTTTGGATGAGTATGAGTTCTGAGCGAAGAGTATCATAATTTGGAAAAGAAGACTAATTTTTGGGAGAATTGGACTGAACTGAACATCTTGGGCTGGTTTCTCTGACAGGGATTAAGCCTAACCTTGGACTACCGAGAATTCTGTATGGAGATTCTCCATTGAAAGCAAAATGTGGTTTAAGACTAGACTTAAAACCTGTCTGGGAAACCAGTCAGCTAAGATCATCTTAATACTAATATGCTTTTGAGAATCCTTACAGATTATTTTAGCAAAAAGTAGCCTGGCTGTTAGGGCTGGGAGATTATATATTGTTATTCATATCTAAATCGGGATATATACAGTGGTATATGGGGGCGATACTTCTTATATCAAGTTTTAAAGTTTTTTTTTAAATGTTCTGTTTCTGTCTTGCAGAAAATCCTTTATTTCTCCCTCTCTGTGCTCCTCCTACTCTGCTCGTTTGCTTTTCCATTTGTGTTCTCACACACCACGGAGGGGGTGTTGCAGTTTAAATATAGTTAGAGATAAAGGATTTCATGCACTGTCCTAATTTTTTCACATATCCTTCATATATTGTATATTTTCCTGTATGTGGTATTTTGTCATTCAGTTAAAATATATCTGGATATGATTGTTTGTCCATGTTGCCCAGCCCTAATGTAAAATGGCGATCATCTAAAATTGTGAAAGTTAGCAAAGTTCATGATTTGCATTGGTGCAATAAGGATGCTGCTCAAATAGGTCAGTCCCAGTAAAGTTATCTTTACCGCTCAGTGTCTGCCATATGCTTTGTCACCTTGTTTAGACAGGAGTCCAATTTTAATAGCAAGCAAGCAGCCTCATTGTTGGCAGTTTTGGCAGGTTTTGTTTCTGCAAATGCATCCATGCTCATTTGTTAATGTTTATTCTTCCTCTGTCTCCACAGTCCCACGGGAAAGAAGTTTCGGAGTAAGCCACAACTGGCCCGTTACCTAGGAAACTCCATGGATTTGAGCTCCTTCGATTTCCGTACTGGAAAAATGATTATGAGCAAACTGAACAAGAACAAACAACGTCTGCGCTACGAACAAAGCGGTCAGAACAGGGTAGGTCAGGAGTGCTCTTGGAGTGTGAAGTTATTAGCAGTCTGTATATGGTGCAGGAATCTGTCCAGAGAATCAATGCAGGTGGATGTGTTGTATAATTGCACTGGATTGGATTTAACCTCATTTCATTTAGTTCCGCATCTTGAATTTTTAATTAAACAATATCTTCAATTAAATTTTTGTATGTAAGAATCTGAATCTGAACTGTGCACTGCTATTATCTATTTATTGTTCTTTTTTATTTAACTATTTAAGGGTAAACCTGACCTGAACACGTCTCTACCAGTGCGACAAACGGCATCCATCTTCAAACAGCCAGTTACCAAGGTCACAAACCATCCAAGCAACAAAGTGAAGTCCGATCCTCAGAAGGCTGTTGATCAGCCGAGACAGGTAATGAAGCAAGTCTTTTAGGTTCATTAAGGTGGAGTTAAAATTTCAGCATAATTGTCTTAATATTAAAGCAATAGAACACAAGAGGAAGTGTTACAGTGAAATAACAGCATGGGTGTGGTGAAATGGACACGAGTCATAGCAGTCATCACAGCTGCTGTTATTTACGCTAATACACAAGCTTGAGTGTGTTACTGCTTTTATACAACAGTTTGGAAAAGTAAGAAATGAATAAACTGAGAGATGAACATCACATTTTAACTGACATTAAACTCCACTCGCTCACTGCACAGCCTGCAACTGCTTCTCCAGCTCCTTACATCCCTTTATTTACTGAGCAGCACTGTTTAGTATACAGTAATGCAGTGTTTGTGGGGGAAAGTGTGCTGCTCTGGCAAGAGAACAGCATGTTTTAAACGCTCTCTTCGGCTTTCTTAAGTATGAATGAACACTTTAACCCATATGAGCTAATGGTAATGTGTCACAGGCCCTTTAAAAGATACAGAAAGTTCCTTACAATTTAACTAATCAAGTCTGTAAGTGACACACAATGAGCATCACAGGACAGTGTGTTAACATGTGACCTCGTTTTCAAAATGCTGGTCTGTTTGATTAGTCCATGAGACAAAACCAACTCATTTTAAACATGTATTTTTGTTTCTACAGGTCTGTTCTAGCACATTTAACCATTTAAAACACTTTAGTAAAGTTATCACAATGATGAACTTTTAATGGGACATGTTCTATTGGGATCATAAAATATTGAGGTCATGTGACCTCTGCCACAATAAGAATGCATTGATGAGCTGCTCAGTTAGTTTAATTCAGTTGTTTTCATCAGTATTAAGAACTGGGTCTGGGCCCATATCAGCTATGCAAACTTTTTCAATGCTGCGCTTCAACATAACCAAATTTGAAATTGTATCTCTTGTCTAATGGCTCTGATGGAAAGGAGAAATAAACGCACAGCAAGTCCTGGAGAGTAGATTTTGGGGACAGTAAGGAAGCCAGTCGTATAGAACGGGGTAGTTTTGTGCTTTTTCTGCTCAAGCACACCTGTTTCAACTCACTCATTTATTACCAGGTTTAGTAGGTCTGTTAGAACAGGGTTTCTCAACCCTGGTCCTAGAGGCACCCCTGCTCTGCACATTTTAGTGATTTTCCTGCTTCAACTACTTGGGTCATTCAAGTCCTACCAGAGCTGTAGGGGGTGTGTTAACACAGGGAATTCTCTAAAATGTCCATGACGGGGGTGTCTCCAGGACCAGGGTTGAGAAACACTACTTGAGCAGAGTGATCAGCAAACTGCACAGGAATCCGGCAATCCAGACTTCCGTACCCTGGTATAGAATTTACTTACTGTCATACAATTAATTAGAAATTCATCTTTTTATTTTTTATATTTAAACTTGACTGCTGTTTTGCAGGAAATGTCATTATATATTTAGACAAATTCCTTACATATTACATTTTGATGGAAATGCGCTGCTTGGCAGCAATAATCATACATTATTTGTTTGGAAATTCGCACAGAATATGTGTAAATGCAGGTAGTAACTCTTGTAGTCTGCATTAATTAGGACATGATTCATGTAAATTACGTATATGATTAGAGGTTGGGATGGCATTTGAAAATGAGATGTTAATTAGGGACCGATTCCCCTCTTTTTCTGTGCTCATGTAAAATGAATGATCTTGTCTCCTCTATGTACTTTCTGATTTGGTTAGAAATGGGATCTGCTGTTAAATCCATGTTTGAATGATTAATTCCCCTCTAAACTGATTAAAGAGATGCAGAAAGAAATGTTTCTGTACACAGCTGTGCTGGTAGCTGCCATGCCTGGTACCCGAGCTGTTCTGGTTCTTGAACTCTTGATGTAAACAGTACCACATAAAACCTGATCTGTTCAATTCTGTCCTCAGCTGTTCTGGGAGAAGAAGCTTAGTGGACTGAATGCGTACGATATAGCTGAAGAATTAATGAAGAATATGGATCTTCCTAAAGGTCTACAAGGTGAGTAGCTTAATGGAAAATTGAAATTTGAAGTTCCCACTTCTAATCTGGGCTGGAGCTCTCTGAGTAGTTGCGTGCTGCAGCTTGGAACACTTAAAACACATTGTTTACATGCCGTCTAATGTAGGAACACTATGATCCGAGGACTGCAGGTTCGAATCCTGGTTCATTCTTGCCGTCTGAGAGCTAAACTAGCCGTGCTCTCTCCAGTGCAGTTGTTGGCACTGGTGCCTGTTAGCCATTATATAGCTTTCCCAGCATTGATCATCTTAATCACATGGAAAATTACTGGTGGCATTCGAAAAGATAAATGTGAAGTAGTGGTTGTCTTCACATGTATTGGAGATGTGCTTGTCTTCAGCCTCTTTGTTTTGGGGGTACCATATGTAATGTGGGAGAGTCTTAACACTTGACAAGTTGGAAATACTACCCTGCATGTTTTTGTGGTTTCCTGATGTAATACACCAAGTTCATCTCAGCAAAGGCTCCCGTAAGTTCATAAGTTGGATCAAGTGTGCTGGAATAGGTGAAAACAGTAGAACAAGCTGAGTAATGATACTTCAGGACTGGGATTGAGAACCTTTTGCTCTAATGCATATGAGATCTTGTATTTGTATGTTCATTAACATCATATTTGATGTAACCAAAAATGGATTTAATTTTAAAATATCAAGCTTGTTTATGCTTAAAGAACAAAATAAACAAGGAAAATCAGTTTTCCATGAAACATATGTTTTAAACTGTCTAATGTCAGTATTGATCAGTGGAACGGTGTTCTGTGGAACTTTGCTCCATCCGGTACTGTTGGTGCTGTGGTGGGGTGGTGATCATCAGATATTATATGCTAAATGCAATAATATGTAGTAGAATTGACAGTTGCTCCAAGAAAAGCTGATGACTGAAATTGTTCAGTTTCCATTGACTTCCTGTATAATTTACTAGCAATAAACTGAATTTTATTTTTTTTAATCAATTACTTTTATTAATTTTCCTTTTTTCCTACCCAGATGTAGCTCATTTATTTGTGATTAGAATCACTTGGAGCAATAAGAGTTGGGTCATGTTTTCTAGCACTTTATATAGAAGAGAAAGAAAAATTAGGAATTGCTGCTCTAGTAAAAAATCAAATGCATTGCGAATTCCAACCACACCGTGCAGATGAAGTGCTTTTTAAATTACTTCAAACAAGCCTCACTTCATCTTTTAAATTGTATAATGTCTGAAAGTGTCCTCCACTACAGGTGTTGGCCCAGGCTACACAGATAAAACCCTCCTGTCTGCGATTGCCAGCGCCCTGCACACCAGCTCTGCCCCAATCACAGGCCAGCTATCAGCTGCTGTGGAGAAGAACCCTGGAGTATGGCTCAACACCACACAGCCCCTCTGCAAGGCTTTTACAGTCACTGATGAAGACATCAGGTACACTAGCGCTGCTGTGTCTCAGTGTTCATCTTCAAGTAGTTCAGTTCATCTCAAGCAAGCAGGCCTCATGCAGACCTGAAGAAGCACATAAACACATGATTCTTATATAGATTCAGTTACATTGTGCACATATGATGTTTCTTCTGAAATCAGTGGTATTAAGTAGTTTATCCTGCTTTAGTTGAAGTAACTGTCTCTATTGTCCAGGGAAGACTTTCAACTAATCTTTGGAGCATTGCTGTGAGGATCTCATTGCATTTAGTGGCAAGAGTGTTGGTGAGGTCAGGATGTTGGATGATGGTATTGGGTGGAAGATCATTCCAGAGTACACAGTTCCATGTCTGGCATTAGTCGTGGTGCCAATTAATTTGTGTTTATCTACTCCTGAGTACCTTTTGCTATTGGCAGTACTGCTCTTCAGGAATGGGTGCACCTTTTAAATATCAAGAATGCATTCTTTCGAAAGGGTGTCCACCAATTTTCAGTTGTTATGGGGTACAAAAGTGCATGTTGTTGAGTGTGTGTGTGTGTGTGTTACAGGAAGCAGGAAGACCTGGTGTACAGTGTGAGAAAGAGGTTAGAGGAGGCTCTTATGGCCGACATGTTGGCTCATGTAGAAGAGGCAGCTCTTGATGCAGACTCTCTGAAGGAGGAGGCTGAAAGCAATGACGAGATGGAAACTGTATAGCTATGGTAAGCTACCTTTTTGTATCTTTCATTACCCTTCATGTAGGTTTGCTTTACAGACAGTAGTACTTCACAGTAGTTTGACTACAGCCCACAGAACCTCCTTCCATAACTTTTCATTTTGCAGTGAGTTTAAAGAGCAACACCAGTGAAGTTGCTGAAAAATGTAGCAAAAACACAGGAAAAAAAAGTTTCAGGATAATGCTTTAAATCACATGACATGACCGCAGCAGGGACCAGGAGCATGGCTTAAACACCTGTGGTATCTCCATGGTATAGTGCTCATTCATCCAGAACCCCAGAGGAGTGCAGAGGCTGGAAGTGGGGCTAAAAGGCTGCAGATGATTCTCATTAAGGTTTCCTTGTTATCACTCTTCCCTGAAGATCTTGTCTGTGCAAGCACTTCTACACAATAGAACAGTGCACTACACTCATGACTCTTGAACGTTCAATTATAAAGGTGGAAATTCAGTTTGGGTGACCATTCCTAACTGCAGTTGCTTGCCTCAGACCTGATTGGATAATCGAAGTCTGAGACCTTGCTAAAATAATTTGAAACTTTGCTATGGTTTAGTACACGAGCAGAAAAGGTTTCTGCAGGATTAAAACAACGTTGTTTAAAAACCTTATTTATAAATATCGCCTCTGCCCATATTGTGCTGTTTATATACCGATATTCATATCGAAATCGCCAAACATTTTCAGACGTACACAAAGTCACATCACACCAACTTATGCACTGGCCACATTGAAGATTTTTTTCATTTTTCATTTGTTTGTGCGTAAATGTACATTAAATATACATCTGCATGTTTAACTATAGAAACTACTGTTTGGGAGCCCAAACTATTGCATGAGCCTATCACTGGACATTGGATATTCCCCATAACAGTTACTAGTCAAAGAATGATTTTGGGGATAGAACATGCATCAGTCAATTCTGTGTGTTGTTGCCCAAGTATCGCTTCAATGCCCATTTTTTTTAACCTGCTCCTCTCTGTTGTTTAGATGATGCTGAATGGAGCAGCGTGGACCACAGCAATCCCCTGCTGCACAGACAGACACAACATTAACCAGGACCTATTGGCTCAGGCTATTTCTTGAAAATGTAAAATAACACTTTTGCTAGATTGAGGGCATCCATCATCGGCCGGTCCAAACAGTTACCCATTTTCAGCCACCTTGTTTTCCTAGTTCTCCAGCCAGTCGATTTGAGAAAATTGGGAATTCCTTGGAATTTCCTCAAATTGACTGGCTAAGCGAGAGGGAGGAATTGAACAAGACCCCAAAGTGGCTAATATTTGGACCAGCTACTTTTTTTTACAATGCCTCTCTGAATGAACTGTGAAACATAATGTTTTACATGTGAAGTTCTTAGGAACTATTTATACTTTCTCTCTCTCCTCCGTTCTCTGCTCATTTTTAATTTGATGTGTTTTATGTGTTTGTTAAAGATCAGTGTCTTGCCACGCTCCAGTTGTTTGTGAGGATGCTGCTTTCTATTCTCACTGATGTGAGGAGGTTAAAGGTTACAGCCACAGCTTTTAAAGGACTGTTTTACTGTAGTTTTTCAGAGTGTGTTTAGAGGCTGTTTAAATCCAGTCTTGTAGTCAGGTTAAAATAGTCTAAAAAATGGATGTTGCTTGGACAATTACTCTGAAATGTCATACTTGCAGTCAAGTCTGCTGCATCTGTATCAGCAGTTGGCTGCCATGGCCAATAACTACAACACTTTCTCTGAACTTGACAGAAGCCAGCAAGCAGATGTGGAATTCTGTGAATACGTTTTTGAAGTACATTGCTTTAAAACATGGATTACCATTTATTGACACAATTCAGCAGCTGCTCATTGACTTATGTTACATAAGAGGGAAACTTCCCACAAATATGGCCCATGGTAGTCTCATAAAATTAGGTTATAAAGCTCTGGAGTGCTTTTAATAATAAAATCAGGTTATAACTGATGCAATATAGTAATAAAAAAAAAGGAATCCGCTTCCCTTCAGTGGAATCTGAGATGAAATCTGCCACATTATTGGTGCTTTTGATGGCTTTTTTTTTTTTTTTTTTTTTTTTTTTTTTTTCCTTTCCTCTCTTCCTTTGGTTTATGACTACAAAGGTAGTTCCGCTGTATGACTGGCACTTTCTTGTCAAAGGGTCACAAGAAATTTAATTGTGGAAGTGTGTGTCAAAGAACATGGTTCATGGTCATTACATAAGTCACAAGAAGCTAAGAGACCATTATTTTCTTTATTTAAACGGTCTTAAAGTGCCCCGTCATAGAAAACCGAATTTTGCTAACATTTGCTTTATAATAAAGGAGTTTGAATTAATATGTAAATATTGTTAGTGTTTCAAAATGTACTACTTAGTCTCTGCCCACTCAGCCTACTACCATTTAGCCCTGCCCACTCTTACTGCAGTTCTAAGGAGTGTTTAAGCTCCAAGTGCTTTTTTTGACATCAGATTGGAGCTCTGTTCTCCATCTTAAAACTGATGTGCTCTAATGCACTAGTACTATGATTGCAGCTTCGAATCCCAGGTCATGGTGCTTGAGTCTGATTGAGAAAAACTAGCCATGCTCTCTCTGGGTGGGTAGATGGGGCTCTCTCCCTACATCACACGCAGTGCGATGCTGGTCATCACTGAGGTCTGTTGGGCGTTGTATCGGAGGCAGGGCCCAGCTGCATTCAGCAATGGCAGCAGTTCGAAAAGGCTTCACATGTATTGGAGGAGGCATGTGCTTATATGCAATAGTCATAAAAAGTCAATCTGCTTCCCTTCAGTAAACTCTAAGCTGAAATTCTTCAATTATAGTTCAGGGAGAGGTGCCGGCTAGCTTCACATGTATCAATGGAGGCTTGTGCCCATCCTCACCCTCCTAGAGTCTGGAGCATCATTTATAATGAGTGGAGAGTCCTAAAGGGTTCTGGTAATTGGCACTTCCAAACTGGGAAATTGGGATATTTTCAAAAGTTCTGTTTAATGCAAAATTAACAAAAAATAAACCATAGGCTACATAAATCTCAGATTATTTGATTCACCAAAAATATATGTTTCTAACCACATTATTTCTTTCCCAAATGGTTATTTCCTAACTGTTTTGTATTCTTAACTGTTTTGTTTGTGTATTGTCACCTCAGAACCAGCAGTGACTATTCAGAAAGAAATTTTTATTCCAAACAGCAAATTTGTTACTTGTGCTATTTCATGTTCACGATTAGAGATCCATGGTAAGATCTAAAGCCATTATAGGCCAGATTTTAGACAAGAGATTTAGAGATTGTTTTTTTTCTTCAACTAATTTCCGGTAGTGGTTCCGGTAGTCTAGCTAATACTCAGCTTAATCTGTTCTAATTGGCCCCGTAAGTTATATTCTTGAAGAGATTGCTGATATAAATGCTACCATGTAAACAGAACTACATTTATTGGCAGTGTTCACTCTGTTGGGTCACTAACTTTTACAGAAATACGGTGCTTTTAGGGGGTGTTGATTTGGGGTCTTGTCTGTGTGCGAGGTATGGTTGTTTTAGAAGCTATTTTCCCTTCTCTCTCAAAGAAAGCAGGATTTCTCACTTAGGCTCCATCCACAAGTATTCAGATATATTCAATGTCCCTCCCTCTGTTTTTGGACATTTTATTCTGTCCACAAAAACACTAAGAGGAGGAGAAAACAAAGGTTTAATCCCAAATCACACTACTCCTTTTGTAGTGTACTATACAAGTGACGTAATTAAACACATCATTATACCAATGCATCTCCAAAAAATAGAATAGTTTTTTCCATTATTATAATTGATTAAAATTTAAAAACATAGTGTCATATTGTTGAAATTGACATTTGAAGTATGTTACTATCTTATGTTACTGTCTGATTACATACCACAGTATCTACATCCTTGTCTAATCTAACAATTAATTTGACAAGTAGAACCAAGTAGCATAAGTGGGTGTTTCAGATCCAGCAAGTCAAAATCCTCCGCAGGATTGTTCGGACTGCTTGGACAGCTTTGCTGAATTATTTAATTAACCTCTGTTGTTTATTAGTAATTCATTTAAACTTTAAATATTTAAGATTCTGGACTGGTTTATTATGAGCTATAAGCCATAGTGTTTGAAAATAAACCAAAAACTAATTTACCTTTTTAGAAGAAAATTACAGGAATACTACAGGAAAACCAACATAATTTAGCTGAATGGCGATATGATGTGTGGTGTGAAAAAATCAGGATTTTGAAAACATTTTGAATCTTTGTATATTTAAACATTTAAAATGACAGTGGGGGGAGCAGAGTAGAGGACAAGCTGAGAGCAAAGGGTGGACCTGAGTGAGGGAGCAGAGAAAAGGTTTCTGCATGATTGAAACTGACAATTTTGTTTGTTTTTAACTATGAAAACAATATCACTTCTGCCCATATCACACTCTTCATTTAGATGTACATAGTGATATATCGCCCAGCCTTACTAGTACATTTGTAATAGATATATATGGATGCTTGTGGACTTTAACCTAGACCATTTAAACCCAAGGTCAGTGCTGTCTAATAGAAGATGAGCGAAGGAGTGTTTACAGTGGACAGTCCTTACTTTGGGTTTAAGTTAACCAGCTTACTGATAAATCCTGCTTTGTAAAATGCCCTCCTGGGTGGATGTTGGAATTTCTATATGTTAGGAGCTAGATGTGAATAATTGAAACAGGCAGATGATGGGTTTGCATATATGCTGCATTCCATTTGAACTGGCAAGTCAGAATTTCCAAATGGGGAATTTTTATTCTGAACGATGGCTACACTGCACTTCAACAGTAGTAAAAGCAGTAGTATTATATGGTTTAATAGCACTTCCATCTATTTGTGGCTCATTAAATCAGCTCATACACTCTGTACTGTCCTACTTCTATTTGTGAACGTTTCCATCATGTTTGGATGCACAAAATACCTCAAAGTGGTTATTAACTAGTCTCACTCACATTTCTAACTTTTTTTTTTCTGAATGTTTTAACTGGTACACGGTCAACTTGGTTGTGATGTCATTACCAGCTCTGATTTTTGACTTCTGAGATCAATGGAATGCAGTATAAATGAAAGACACAATGTTAAAAACAGTTGCTGATTTGTGTATTGTTATTGGTGTGTCTCAGAAATGCAAGAGGCCACAAGTTGACAATGGTCTCCATTTTGGTGCTCAAATGTTCTAACCTCAGTTTATTGTGCTGAACTCAGTTTTCTGTGTCCAATCAGTTTAAACATCTGGATGTGTACTAACAAAGTTAAAACCTGATCAGTACAGGTCTGACTAATGCAACTCAACATGAACTGTTCTACGTAGTTTTATTTTTTTTCCCTCATATGTTGCAACTTTTTTTGATTGTTACACATACATTGTGGATTTGGGAACATTGGTTCATTCTATTTTGACTTTCTATTTTACAAAGATGGTTAATCACCTGATTGTGTTCTCATTTAATAAGAGTAATATCCAGAGGAGGCACAAGCTTTTGTACTTGATGCAGTTTTGATTGCTAGGATCTGACCTTTTTGACAGAAACCTCTTTAAAAACGGGCTTAATTTTGTAAAGCAATTAATAAATGTAATCTTTGACTAAATATGTCTGGTGTGTTTTTTAAATGATGGTGCCAAAGACTGCTATTCATATAGAGGTGCAAAAGTGAAAGTATTCTTAGCACAAAAAAATCTTTGAGTTGAGAAATCCACTTTAATGATATAAGTATTAGGACGTGTTCTCATTTGTTGTTTCTTCGAAAAGCAAGGTATTTAAAGAGTTTGTTTTGCTTGCAGTGACCACCTACTGTCAGTGACTTGCAATCACATGTATTGGAGCAATCATCCCTAATTTATTACAGAATTACTGTAAGGAGCACCATCATCCCAGTTCTATCCACTTCTGGATTAAGGTTGGGGGGGACTTTGTCATGTTTATCTCAGTCATATTCCATTGGCAGTGCTTTTCTACATGGACTAGACAAGGGGTGTGTGTGCACATAATTGCATATCTTTTTGAGAATTGTCTTAGGACTCATGTCCAGTATGTTTCTTTAAATGCTCAAGAATGCTGAAAAATGTGTCAAAGAATAGTCCAAGAAGGTATGTAACACTTAAGCATTATTGTTGTCCAGAAAAGCATATTCTGCTCACAGGTGCTTTTTCTGTGAAAAGAAGGTAAGAATATTTGCTTAAGTAAACTTAAAATGTAATATAA
>CM067502.1:21333600-21353600 GCA_034509495.1 Acestrorhynchus altus
TGAAGTGGCTGCAGACGAGAAGCTGGGGTAAACAACGCGCTTTGTGTCCGGTTTGTCATAGCCGGCGTGGCTTTGCGCGCATGCGCGCCGCTGCCTGCCTGCGCATGCGCGCCGCTGCCTGCCCGCGCGCCTANGCGCATGCGCGCCGCTGCCTGCCTGCGCATGCGCGCCGCTGCCTGCCCGCGCGCCTATTGCGTGGCCTTTGAACCCATTGTTGTGTCGCGGGTGACGTCAGCGCCGTGTGCGCGAGAGACGGGCAGAGCGGCGAGGGAGCGAGCGTGCGCGCGCGCGTGGCGAGACAAAGACGGCGGAGCGGAGAGTCGGCAGAGACACAGACGGGGAGAGACACAGACACAGGCGGAGCAGGGTTGTGTTGTGGCGGAGCTGCGCGCGGACGGCGTCGTGCTGAAGGGATGGAAAAGTGACGGGGCTGTTTTCACCGCTGTTTACCCTCCGCGAGCGCAGCGCTGTCTGCTCTTCTGTCCCTTTGAAAGCCTCCTTGCGACCTCAGCCCAGCGCGAGCGGCTACCCGAGCGGAGGTGTGTGTGTTAGAGAGAGAGGAGGCAGTGAGGCAGCGCGCGGCTGTAGAGGCTCCTGTAGCTGCAGGAGCTACAAACAAAGGCGGCGACAACGTGACTGCGCGCCTGCTAACAGGCTAACCCTCCTGCGCTGCCCGGCCGGCCGCCCGAGCGCGGCTGCTGCTGCTGTGACCGAGCCGAGGCTCCCGCGGGCGGCTGATGCTAGCAGTGTAGCAGCGTTAGCCGCCGCGCTAACAGCTCAAACAATAAGGACAAAGCGAGGAGCGGAGCGCCGCTCACCGCCGCCCCGCGCGGGGAACCCACCCCACCTCCGGCCCGGACTCTGATGACCCTCCGCCGGGCTCCGTGACTATGCCCAGTCCTCTCTTCCACCCTGAGATCATGGATCACGACGTGGTGCTGAACGGCCCGCAGAGCGGCCTCACTCTGTCGCGGGACGCGGACCCGGAGTCCCGCGACGAGGACCATCAGGAGGCGCTGCGCTTCGCCCTGGACCAGCTGTCGCTCATGGGCTTGGACAAAGTGGACCCGCTGGACGGGACGACGGGCAGCGCCGACACCGGGGGCAGCGTGGGAGGGGGCAGTAGCGGGGGCTACGTTGACCTGCAGATGCTGGAACACCCGGGCGGATCCCGGGAGTCCCCCGCCTCGTGCTCGCCGTCCCCGGAGTACTACGGGTCGGGCGGCTACCACCTCGGCGGGCCGCACGCGGGGCTCGGGGAGCAGGGCTCGGTGCTGTGCAGCCGGAAGAGGAGCGTGAACATGACGGAGTGTGTGCCCGTCCCGAGCTCGGAGCACGTCGCCGAAATCGTCGGACGGCAGGGTAAGTGTGTGTGAGTGTGAGATCGCGGGCGTTTGGCCTCTGAACGCTGAGCTCCGCCGCTGGGCTGCTGCGCTGGCCCGTCCTCGGCAGATGGGAGCAGGCGGCTCGCCGTGGAGGGGGAGGGGGCGGGGAGGAGGGGGTCAGACAAAGCGGCAGATTGTCGGGGAGTCTGGACGTGTCTGCAGTCTGCCCCAAACAAAAGAACCCCATCGATCGGGGCTGTTTGGTCAGAGCCAAGTCCACGTCCGCGGCCCGAACCCGCCCCGCGGCTCTTCCATGGAGCTTTGCTGCGCTGCGGACTTTGTTTGCGCCTGTACTGGTGGGACTGGAGCGGGAGGGAGCGCGCGCCCGCCCGCACAGCAGGGCCGGGAGCGCGCCGGGACGGGGCGGGCGGGCGGGCGGTGTTGGTGTGTCTGCGGCCGGATTAAAGCGACGTCCGGCTCGATTTTGTGCCCTTTCGCCCCGCTGGCCGTATGAACGCCCGCCTGCGGCTCCGCGGGGCTGCAGGCGTTTGAGCGCCGCGTATCGCATTGTTCTCTTTGTTTGAAAGTGCCATGCTTTCTGCCTCCGACCATGACATCACGCAGCACGCTCGCCATTGGCTGCGCGCAGGAAGCTGCTCGCGTTTAAAGGCACAGCAGCACCTGTCGAGTAACGGAGCCGACACGCTGCTCGGCTTTTGAGGGACAAACGGGGACACTACGGGCCAGCCAGCACCCCACTGCACCAGCCCGTCTTCACACGGGCTGAGTTTACCGGCCGGGCCGCCCCGTCAGCACTGAACCCGCTCCTGGACCAAGTCTCTAAACACACCCTTTGTTATGCAATGGACTGCTGTTAGCACCCATGCCTTCCTTTGTGACAGGCTGCTGATCACCAGGCTTTTGTTTTCACTTCGAGATCAGAAGAAAAGCCTCTTCTTTAAGCACACTCTTCTGATTTAGGTTCACCCCGTCCACTTATTTTACTTTTTATACGGTTACTATATATATATGTATATGTGTGTGTGTGGAGGGAATAGGGCCGGAGCAGCCCTTTGTTATTGTCCTCTCAAGACTCTGATCCACGAGGCCCCCTCTGTTCAGTGTTAACTCATAACCGACTTGCTTTAATAGCTAATTTACCTTTTTCTGATACCCTTCCTTTGTAGTTATTTTATTTTATAGCTTTTTGTGTTATTTTGTAAAAATACAAAAAAAAGCGTTTTGGTCGTTCTGTTTACATGAGGTTTCTACAGCGTTGTTTTCTTTTTTTATAAATAGAAAATATCGTAATCCATTTGTTTCTGTATTTTTGCTTACTTTCAGGTTGTAAGATCAAAGCCCTGCGTGCCAAGACCAACACTTATATCAAGACCCCTGTCAGAGGAGAGGACCCCATATTTATTGTGACAGGACGACGTGAAGACGTCGAAATGGCCAAACGAGAGATCATCTCAGCCGCAGAGCACTTCTCCATGATCCGCGCCTCACGCTGCAAAGCTGGGGCTGGTGGTAACGGTGGGGGCTCCCTCCCTGGACCCCCTCACCTGCCGGGCCAGACTACTATACAGGTGCGTGTTCCCTACCGGGTTGTTGGCCTTGTGGTGGGGCCTAAAGGAGCCACGATCAAACGCATCCAGCAGCAGACACACACGTACATTGTGACGCCGAGTCGGGAGAAGGACCCCGTGTTTGAAGTGACGGGGATGCCGGAGAACGTGGACAGGGCACGGGAAGAGATCGAGACACACATCACTCTTCGTACAGGCGCCTTCGTGGACCTTCAGGGCGACAATGACTTCCACAGCAATGGCACCGATGTCAGCTTAGAGGGTCTGGGCTCACTGGGGCTTGGTGGTGCTCTGTGGTCACGTGGTGGCAATCATGGCCACGCCACTCAACCTCCTCCACCCCCGCCTCCTCCACCCCCCCTCCCTTTGTCCATGCACCACTCTTCTCGCAAGCTGTCCTCTGCCTCTTACCACAACGGTGGGATTAGCTCTGACTCGTATTCAGCTAGCCGCCGGCCCACCGAAAGTGGCAGCCCCACCAGCCCCTTCAGCACAGGCAGTGGTGGCGGAGGTGGTGGTGGTGGTGGCGGCTTCACCTTTGGTGGCAACGACTCTGCCCCCAGCCTCCCAGCGACAGCTTCCGATGACCTGAGCTTCGAGTTCAGTGGCTCCAATATTTGGGCTCCCTTCATGAATGGTGGCAAGCAACCACAAGCCATCCGGCGCAACAGCAGTGGCCTGAGTGGTGGTAACATCACGCCCCGCCTCTCACCCACCCTGCCAGCTGACTCCTCTGCCCTGGATCACCCACTGGCCCGCCGGGCACAGAGCGATCCTCTCAGCACACTGTCCTGGCTTCAGACCGGATCGTCCTTTTCTGGAGGCAGCAGCAGCAGCGGCGGAAGCACCACTGGCTACTCTTCCTGCTCTGCCTCCTCCTTGCCTGGAGGTTCCCCCACTGACTCTGAGGGTGGTGGCAGTGGCATGGGCGTGGCATCAGGTGTCCTGGGTCGGCTGAAGGCTGGCGCCCTGGCCGCCATGGTGCCTGGCAATGGCAGCAGGGACTGCTTTGTGTGCTTCGAGAGCGAGGTGACGGCGGCACTGGTGCCCTGTGGCCACAACCTCTTCTGCATGGACTGCGCCGGGCAGATTTGCCAGTCGCAAGAGCCTGAATGCCCAGTGTGCCACACCCCTGCAACTCAGTGCATTCGCATCTTCTCTTAATGCCACACAGTCAGACCAGATAGGGAGTTGGGGGTGCTGCTGTTATTAAAAGCCTGTAGAGCATCCAGTTTTCCTATTATTTAGAAAGTCTACATCAAAACTGTAAGGCAAGAGGAGGACGTGGATCTGCAACCTGCCTACACATAGGATTGACAATAAGTACCATATTAGATATGACACTATTCTGATGTTAATTTGTTGTTATTATTATTAATAATAACTATGATAATAATGACTTATTTACTGACTCATGTACTTGTACCAGGCTGTGGAATCAGCAGGTCATGTGGGTTTTCTTTTTTAAAGCTGAAGTCTCATTGTGGACGAGGAGGACGGATACCAGTGTCTTATCTTTCTTTAGGCATTAATTTTATCTAACGCCGATGAGTCTGTCCATGTATTATACATTCCCCCTCCCCCCGTCATTTTTGCTTCTGAGCTCAACCTGACCACAGGTTCTTATTTTTTTGCTTGAGACTTTTTTTCTACTTGCAGATATTTTTCAATTTAAGCTGCATAGGTCTGCACTTTTTTCTAATGGTTCATTTTGGAAAAAAAAAATTCAGAGGGACAGGAAAGCGCTTTGGTTTTCAATCCCGCGTGTTTGCGTTTTGGTTTCCTTTTGCACACTGTTGAAGTGAGCGGCAACACTATGACAACGAGCCTATGATGGTGAGCGTGGACAAAAACGCAAGACTGTGGAGCCTGCACACCTGTCAGACCAAAATCTACTTTTTTTTTTTCTATCAATGAAGAATGAAACACTTAATATTTATTCAAGTTAAGAGTTGATATCCAGCATAATGGTTAATGTTCAATATAAAGATAAGTAGGTAGATAGAATAGTTAACCTTGCATAAGAAATATCCTTACAGTGCTAAGAGGTCGGTGTGTTCCGCCTGTCTCTTGTCTTTTGTCTCTCTAGCCTTACAACCTTAAACACTCATAACTCCAGTCCAGTAGAGGGCGCTGTTAGCCTCTCTGTATCGGTCATCTGCGGCCTCTGTGTCTTCTAGCGTAGGGCAGGCTGGTCATGTACACTTCATTACCATAGACACTCATTCTTATATTTGCTACTATGATCAAAAGAAAGGTCAGGGGTTTGTTCGTTCCAGTTTTGCACCCCCACGAGTCGAGGGAGGGACAATACTGACACTTAACACACCACGGACTTCGCACAGTCTGGAGTCGCCTTTTAGTCCACAGAAAACCTTATGTTACTGTTTCTAGTGTTCACAGAGAGGCTCCTTTACTGTTTAGCTCTCTTGGTTGTTGCTGAGGAGTTGGACAGGCATAGCTTCTCCACAGACCTCGTCGTTCATCAGATTTACTGAATTCTAGTTCTAGATAGGTCTTTGTAACTTTGCAAGAATGTTTCTCCTTACTGTGGAGGTGTGTGTGTGTGTATGACTGAGACTAAATGGTGTGTATGTATGTGGAGGAAAAGGAGGAGAGTGGGAGGTGTTTTTTTAAGTTAGTGGACTGTTGTAGAGCCATCCCACTTTGTGCACTGCGACACATTGCAATGTTTATTTTTTTCTTTGTTAGTTTATTTGTTTTCTCCTGCCAGGACCACAGTGGATCTCTTTGGCCAAAATGGAGAAATCTTCGGTCTTCCGCCCTTTCCGTTAATGAGCTCTTTATATATGCTCTTGCTCTTACTTGTGAGGGTGAGTGACCCTCAACTCAACCTGCCTATAAGAGCAGTGCTGGTCTCCATGCTCTGTGTGGAGACCCCATGCCCCTGTCATCGCTGTTGCTGTCAAATTCAATCTCGCAACTTAAATTCCTGTTTGTAGCATTCGGAAAACCCAGTTCTGTCAAACAGACCCGTGGAAATGCCCCACATTCGTGTCCGAGTCTCCAAGTCTCCTTAAAAAATGCGAAGTTTTGTTGCGACAGTGACGATACACTGCCTCTTTCATCCCCTTTTGTGCTCCAGTGTACAGCTTTTGTTCCAATGAAATGGCGAATGGAGTCGGTAGCCCTTTGAAAAGTTCGTAATGATTTTTACGCGACAAGCCATGACACCACACCGTTTCTAAAGGGCTTCCTGTGACTGCACTGCAATTCAGGTCTCATTCAGTTAACAATAACCAGGAAAATTCCCAATCCGAACCTGGCAGCTATATCACCCAGGGCTTCCATAAACACTTGTTTTGTGCTAACGTGTCCGAGAGCTGCAGGCACAGGTGAGGCTTTCAGAGGTTGTCGGAGTATCTGCGATCTTCCTGGTAACCTGGCTTAGAACTGAACCAAGATACCGAGACTGTAAAGCTGCATTTCTTTATCGCTGAAGTGAAGGTCCGAGGCACCTTTTTCAATTGATGGGTTTGCATGGTTTGTTTCCGTGTTGTCCGAAGACTTTCAAGACTGTATGAAATCAAACAAGCCTCATAAAGCTGGTCCATATTTCTCATTCAGTGTCTCGTTTTGAAAGACTTCCTTAGTTTGTTTCCACTTCATCCTCCGATGTGGAGCATTGCTGAGTAATTCGATCGTGCCAGTTCAGTTGTTCCTGACCAGTTGACGGTGCCTTGGTGGTGCAGATCACTACTGATGTTTGGTCCGTTGTAGATAGAGGATTATTCTGTGCTGGTTCCCACACCACACATCACCCCATTGCCTGCAATTGTATCGAAAACAAGGACAAATACTCAAGCGTTTATTTTGGGAGTTCTTTTTGGTTTTTGTCCTGTTGCTTCAAACGCAGAGCAATTTCGCAATTTCAATAATGCGATGAGGATTGAAGAATCTTTGAAGTATTTGTTCAGTGTGACATGGCATCTGAGCCTGCCTTGACAACTTTTCTTCCTAATTTTTCCTCTTTTTTATTTTTTGTTTTTTGAGAGTTCAAATGTTGGAAGCCTATCAAGCTGAGGTTTAGGTGTTTTTAGTAAAATTAGTTTTAAGAAACATTCAAAACTGGACCTGGGCCCAAGTTGTTTTTTCTTCCTTTTCTGGAATTGTACAGTAGGAAATGGATTAAAGGTACAAGATTAGCTCCAAGTCAGTAGCGTACTGTAAAGGTGCCTCCAAATCTGTGTTGTCTGTGCTCCAGGCGTTTCTCAGACAACCTCAGAAATCAGCCTTGAGGACAACAACTTTTTTTTTCCTCCATCAATCTGTCACTCCAAGCCTGGAAACACTGATGCCACAGAAAAGCTGGAGATGGAAATTTGTCAATCTGTAACCCCTCCCCCCCTTTCCCCACCCCCAAGGTTTAAAAACAGGGTTTACAGAAGTTGTGAGGGGAGGACTTTGGGCACAGTCTTACATCGGAATGGCATTTACTGCTGTTTTCCTGTGAATCACTTGGCCCTCTAACTCCACTCTCCTTTCTAGTTTAATTTTATTTTATTTTTTTGCTTTAATTCTTTTGTACGCAGAACCAAAAGTCGTTTCAATAACAAGGTTTCAAACCTTCCTGTAAATACCCTGAATTACAATCATTGGGATTTGTTTTCCAGAAAGTACAAAACTGATAAGGTTAATGTAGTTTTTAAAAACATGTATCATTCTTTGTAAGTTAACTATCTGCATGTCTTGAAGCCATCAGGCATTAGCTAATAATTTTCTAAAGAGTAAAAAAAAAAAAAAAACTACAAAAAAACTTTTTACACATTTTATTTTTACAATTTATTTGCTTACCTTGACATAAATATCCCAGATTATAATGTGACCCTTTTATTACTGCAAATTTATCTTTATTTTCCATATTTCTGTTTCCTGTGTACAACATATAGGCAATTTATAACAAAATGAAAAAATTATTGAAGAAATTTAAAATTGAAATATATTTTATTTGAAAGTTTATGGACCTTTTAGCCGTGAGTTGGAACAATTGTATACTCGTATAATTTGAACTGACTTGACGGTTATAAGAAATGTATCAAGAGTTTTATTTTTTATGCTTCTTTAATAAAATCTTGTTTTTTGTTTTCGTTTTTTACTGTAAAACAATAAACATCAGTGTCTTGGTGCTTTTCATTGGGTTTACAATAGGACAATACAGGAACTCTTTAGTATATACTCTTCAGTATGTTTTCAGTGGTTAGAAACAAGTTCAGTAGTCAGTATTTATTCTTGCTTGGTTTCTTTAAAGCTAAATTGCTTGGAGTTACATGAAGCACAGAACATGTTCAATAAGATTTGTCTTTAGTAGGAAAGGTGCTTTCCTCTGAGCACTAGAGCCACTAGGGGGCACCATAACATCGATGACTCGCTTGCCTCATGAGTGTATCTGTGTGCTGTATTTATGTATGAACTGAAATATTTCTACACTTTCATGTTTTTTTTATTACAAGCTGGTAAACCTTTATTGCCCATCTACAAAACAGACAGTGGTGCGTTTGAGGTGCACATTCATAGTAATGTATAAAAGCTATCCTAACAGTTATAAATGCTGCAATAATTAGAAGTGTGCTTGCCTTTGTTCTGTTGGCGAGGTTGTTGTGATTTTATATAACTTTCGCACGCTATCCTGCGGCAACGTAGAATGTTCTTCACAATAAATGTCCCAATATTTAAGAGCTAAACGTGGGAAATAAGGGCTGAAGACTTGCCTGTTTTTTCTTCTCTAAACTTCATCCAGATATGGAAGAGTAGATGATGGCTCAGTATAGCAGGTTGTGCATTTTGGGGGAGGGGAACTGCCTTTGGCTTATTAAGTCGTTTCCAAATAAGAGCCTTTTAATAAATTACAGTCTTTTTTTTGGACGAGTGTGCTTTATAAGTCATTTTGCACTAGTTTTGTCACTACTTTCACTTCTGTTGGGTGTCTGCTGTTGCCTCGGAAACTCCTGAGTGTGTTTACATCAAGTACTCCAAATCAAATTTCTGCCGTTATCTGATTAAAGTGGGCATGTAAATCACAATGAAATCTCATGTTAACATGCACTCGATAATCTAGTAACCGCAGAAAATCAGATTATGTTAGTAATGAAATCAGATGACTTAACATGCACTCAATAATCTTAAATCTTAAAATTTCTAAATATTAAAGTAGTCATGAAAAAACTAGAAAGTCTAGAACTCCAGTTAAAACATGCACCCAGTAATCTGATAACTGCTGAAAAATCAAATTGTGTTAGTAATCCAATTAAACCCAATAAAGATAATTTTACATGGACTCAATAATCTGACAACTGCAGGAAATCCAACGAGATTTTGGTAGTAGTCCAAATCCTTTCCGATCTAAACCAAATGTCTGCAGCTTTCAGATTATTTGTGGTCATGTACAGAAATAATCTAGAAATCCAGGTAAATCCAATAGTGATAGAATGCATTCAGTTAGATGATGTAAATAATCTAATTTTCTGAGTGGTCTAATTAGTTAAAATGCACTCAATAATCTGATTTGAATCAGATTTATCTAGTTATCTGATTATTCAAGTGGTCATATAAAAAATGTAGGTCTGGAAATCCAGTTAAGTCTGTTTACATGCACTCAATCTGCAGAAAATCAGATATTGTTAGTCATCTAAATCAGATTGTTTTAACATGGAATCAGTCTGATAGCTGCAGAAAATTGGTGTTTACATGCACTCAGTGCATGCAGTGGTTGTGTAAACAATAAAGGTCTAGAAATCCAACAAAATGTCTTTACATGAAGTCCATAATCTGATAACTGCAGAATATCAGATGTTGTAACTAACCCGATCAATGCATGTGCTTTTAAATGTGCTCGGGTAATCAGAGAATGGGGATCACGGAGTTAAAATGCAACTCTTTATCAGATTTCTAGACCTTACTCAGATCTAAGAAATTGGAGCATGCAGTGTAGCAGAGTTCCCTCAGATTTCTCAGTGATATAAAAAAATAAAAACCTACACAAAATAAGCAAGTGCTGTCTAGCACTCGCAAGATGGTGACTCATATAAAGTGAGTTTCCCATTATCTGATTACCACAGTTCTGAATACTTAAACACACTCTGTTGCGGCTTTGGTTTGAAAAACCTTTGTTGCTGAAATGCTGCTAATTGGCATTCAAAAAGTGATCCTCTCACTTGTGCAAAACTCTGCTTCTGAAATCAGGGTTCTTATGTCCAGCACATTTTCTGGGATGGCTGTACAGTAGATTTTGGAACATTGTTAGGAGGATTTGATTGCGTTCGGTTACAAAAGCAGTAGATAAGTCACCAGCGCCAGAGCAGCTCGCCATAAAGGCATTGAGGTATTGGCTGGAGCTTCATTGTTCCACAACCCAGTGCTGTGGGGTCACTGCCCATTTGCCCACATAACCAATATATGATTGCAGCTGTATACTGGTTTAAGGTACACTGCAGTAAATTGATGCATTGATGGTTGTTAAAGCATGTACATTTGATAAGTTTCAAATAATCCAGAAGAAAAAAATCAGTATTTTTAATATATAATTAAAATTATTTTTAATTGGTTCGAAAAAAGTCAAAAGGACACTTTTTACCTCAAATATGTTCAAATGCATTCAGCCAGTAGCTTCACACAATGCTGACACAGGAACACACAGCTTGTCTAGTCCCTGTAGAGTGCTGCCATTAAATTAAGACTCATGGCATCGTTCCTAATGCCAAGCATGGGCTTGAGGGGTATAACGTCTCCACAGGTCAATGCTGAGGGGGAATCATGGTGCTCCGTCCAGTACTTTCAGGGTGAGCTTTTATCACTGAATGCAGTCAGATCCTCACAGCAATGCTCCAGAATCTAGTAGAAAGTCTTCCCCCGGACAGCAGAGACAGTTACTCCAACAAAAGCAGAATTATCTTTTTTAAAGCCTTTGAATTTAGAAGAAACAAGGAACAGACAGGTGTCCTGATACTTTAATCTGTAAAGTGTACTTTCATTATAAAATTTTATCAAATTTTAAATAAGCAGTAACTTCAGGCTCCTGTAGAAAGTACTGCACAAATTTGAGCTCTAAATACCTGACGGGTGTGGGACCGGATTCAGAGATGAGAAGAATAACCAGAAGACAAAATGAACAGAGGCCTCTTGCACAGTATTTTGCTCCATATGTTGATGGTCTGCGGTTCCTTGTGGAGTGTCCTTTTAGAAACTGGTTGTGAAAGACCTGCGCTGACTTCTACAAGCAATTCCTGCCTGGAAGTGATGCGATTTTCATTCACAAGCCGTGAAAAACTCCCCGTCTCGAGGAGAATTTCTTGTAAACTGGGATGTCTCCCACTGCTGGTACACCCGTATGAGTGCACGCTTCCGTACCCCTGCAAATCCAGCTCCTTCCTTCACACTGTGGCCTTTGGTTGGCCCAAATCTAGTCACTCCTTTCAGCCAATCAGCATTTATACCGCCTCTTCTCAATCAATGAGTCCTCCACACACTGCTCCTTCATAGCCCAGTCATCCTTGTACACTGCCATCTGCATCAACCTGAAGTTACAACCACCTTGAACATTAAATGTGACCAAATCATTGAATGTACATGAACCAAAAATAAGCTGATTTAAGGGTCTTTGAAACATTTCATTTTAATAGGTCAAAAAATTAACCTTTAAAACTCTAGGCCAATTTTGTAGGATGTTTTCATAAAGTGACGTATTAGAAAAGTACAGGGGACAGTCACACATGCCAGATACTGTTATTTTCGAGAGATCCTACGCTACTCAAATCTTTATTTGATGTATAAATTTAGATAATGTTAAAAAAAAGTGTCCCCACCTTCTCTGTTTAGTCAGAGTCTGCAAGTAGGTTGAGCATGTACACATGGACAGAGCAGTAAAAAAACCCTCCTTTGGCATTTAAACTAGGATTTAATTCAGTTTGAAAGGAGTGATTTTTAGTTGTTTAAATGCTGATCAATTCATTACATAATGAAGAAAACTGCACATGACGTGTGGTTCTTGGGTTCTAAGTGTTAAAAGAAGAATTATTAGATGCTCTATATTGTGATACCATAAAAGCGTGATCTTTTCAGAGACGCTACCACTGCAGGCCTAAGCCAATACATGCCACTGGATGAAGTTGTGACCTTGTGCAGCTGCTTTTCTATTGAGATCAGAAAATATAAATCCAGCCAGAGTGAGTGATCAGTCTTTTTTAATAGGAAGCAATGCTGCATTATTCCACCACTGTCCTCATTAGAAACCATCGTCATGATTAAAAATAAAAATTAGAAACATCCCCAGTATAAAAACATCCTTTCATGCTTATACACGGTACATTCTTTTTTCTTTTCTTTTTTTTTTTGGTGTTGGATACATCAATTTATTCACAAGCTGTTTTTTTTTCTTATTATTTGTTTCTTGAAAAATAAATACATTTGAAAATATCTCAAATAAAAACCAAAAGAAATATACAGATAACTCCGTTGACAGTTGGCAGGTTAACGTCAAAAAAAGACACGTGCTGGCACAATTAAACTTCAACTTCCCTTCATGCACTTGGTTTCTATTCACAAAGTGGGCACCATGGCAACCGCGTCTGTGGGCATGCACACATGCATATGGGTAAGTTTCATGCCCATTTGTGCTTGAGCCAGTCGGTGAGTGTGAATGTGTGACTCTGTGTGTATGTGTGCAAGTAAATAGACGTCTAGTGTGATTACTGGTGACTGATGACATTTTCTTTACTGCTAAGCAGGTCGTTGCTGTCACACAAAAACCGTGTATCCCCTATAACCCAGTTCACTTTCTGACATGCTGTGGATCAGGCAGCTGTTTTCTACTTTATTTCAAAATGTCATGAATGGACCAATAGAAATGCTCCAGAATAATAATAAAATAACAATGTTTTTGGGAAGGAAGATAAAGTGTACCAGGAACAAAAGTTTAGACTGATTTGGACAATATTTATTTAACTACAAAATACAGAAACTGCGTCTCTCAGTATGGTGTCAGGTATAACGTGACATGCCAGATGTCTTGGCATGGAATTGTAGAGGTTCCTAATAGTGTCCTGTCATAATCCATCCCATACAGGTTGAATATTCTCACTCAGTTCCTGCAGATTTTGTATTAGGAGTGGAGTGTTGATAACATGCCCAATAGCATCCCACTGTGGGATACATCTGGCCATATGATTGGCCATGGCATAGTACCTGTGTCTTCTAGGTGAGCTCTTGAGACGGCAGCAGTGTGCAGATTAGCGTTGTCCTGTTGGAATAAAACCAGAATGTGTATTCAGAAAAGGTAGGACCACTGGTTACAGGACCATGTTAACGTAACGTTGGGTTATCAAACAGCCTGTAATGAAGACCAATGGTGATCTGGAAGTTGGACCCCTCGCTATGACTCCAGGCTTTCTGGACGTATATGTGATAAACAGTTAATCTTGGTGCTGGTCATGGGGCTTCCACACACAGATTTGTCTCAATAAAAACAAGAGCAAGATTTCGGGTCTGAAGATGACCCACTGCCATTCTGAGCAGTTGCGCATGGCATTCTGGGTGCAACAATTTCTTCTGATGAGTGTGACTTGGAATAAGTTCTTCTTTGATGTCCAAAGTTGAGAGGGCTGTTTCTTCTCATGTGAAGTTGCCCTTTTGAACATACAAGGTTTTTGTGTGACAGCACTGAAACGTCATTCTTTCACTACCTCCACCTTCTCTGAAATAAAGGCCAGACACTGAATTTGGTTTCACCAACAACTGTCCAGATGTTACAAGGATGTTACAGCCCCACCTAAGAAACCGACTTCTATTGAAAACACTTACAACACAAACACCATTGCTTACAATGTTGCCCTTAAGCTCGGTTCATTGCAACTAGCTCATAAATCCTTATTTGCTTTCCAAAAGTAATTACAGAAATATGTGCGAGCACTCTTTGTGCTAATATTTTCCCCTCTGCCTTGTAAACATTGTACCGTCTGTTCTAAGTAGACAAACATCTAGCCACTATAATGTCATTTAATTGCACTATGGTTTAGTAGAAGAGCAAACTTTAATGGCTATGTATCCATGACTGGCTCTCAGCTCATCTACTCAAAAGTAGGCCTCCTATTTCTTCACACACTCCCATTTTCTTGACTGGCCACTACATTTGAGGTTACATGTCTGATAAAGGTAGAAGCTAGATCTTGGTTTGCAAGTTCTCCAGCACCTATGTTCTCCACTTTTATACTTTTTGGCGTGTGAGTGTGTGTGTGTTTTAAGTCTTAAAGTATTGCTGTAGAATTAAGACAGATAAGATTACACCAGATTGCACAGAACATATGGAAAGAACAATCCATGGCTAGGCCCAGCCACTGAGGCTGGACGTGGAACATAAGGACCAAAGCTTGTATTTCCATTAAGCTGACATCTGCAGGCTTGGACACGACATACAGGGTGTTTTTTATTTGTCCAGATCTTCTACTGAAGATCCAGCCGTGGTAGAACAATGGAGGAATGTGAAGCTCTTGCTTCCTTTTTTGTTTGTTTTGCTATTATCTCTTCTATAGATGGTTATCACCATGTCAAAGGCAAAGAGCAATAACTATGGCAACAGTAGAACTGGAAAAAAGGATGTTGTCCAGCTATCTTCTTTAAAACATGTCTCAGGACCTCTGAGAAAAAAATCATCTGAGCTTTCTGTACATTTCCTAGATGTTGTAGGGCAGTTGAAGGTGTTCTGATCAGCATGAAGACGGTGCAGTTTTTACAGATTGATAGCTGATCAACACCTGCTGGATGGACAGCAAAACGAACTAAAGCATGGTTTCCCAACCACACATTTGGGACTGCCTTCTTTGAAGGCCTCTTAAAAGCTTTCATCAATGAATTTGGGCCTGTAAGAGGACCACATAGAATTGGGCACCTTTGAATTAAACAATCCTTCCCAGTCCGAAAACAGCAGGGCCAGTGGTGAATATATGTCAGACATTCCTGGGATTCAGACTTTGTTTGATCCCATTAGCCAGTAGCAAATACCCCCATGAGTTTTGGATGAGTGCATGAGACTGTTAGCAAGGGTTTTGTTTTGCAGAGGCACTCATTAAATTCCTTCATCCTGTTGGAAGAGTCACACAACTTCAAAAGGCAATTCTACCATCTCTACTCATCTAGAGTAAATATTATGGTCTTCTAGCCTCCGTCTACCAGATGCCAGGGGTTGAACTGGCCTGGAGTGGTCCTAATATTCCACAAAGTCAAATCATATCTGTAGTTTTGCTACCGGATCTACTAGTTGTTCTAGAAATTGTAAAACATGAGTTATAAAACAGGTAAGTGCAATGTAAAACCTTGTCTTGGTAAAAAATGTCTTGGTAACCAGGTTTTGAGAAGAACAGGCCACCAAGTGGTTTGGTTATTAGTTAGCAAACTAAATGAATTCATGTCACCTAGTTGTTCTATAGCTACTCTAGCAATGTACACGAACTGAAGTGAACTTAGGAAGTTACACCACAATTCAAATTCAAGTTTAGCCCATCATCAGTCACAAAACCATTAAGAACAGATCAAAGTAATGTGGCCTTCTAACTTTCGCCTAATAGACAAAAGAGGTTAAATTGGCTGGAATGGTTCTGAGGTTCCGTAAAAACAGCCTTGATGAACAATGAACAATGTCTCGATTGTTACCCGATTATTTGAAAACATGCTAGTTATTAGGTATCAAACTAAATTGATTTATATCACCTACTTGTGGTATAGCTACTCTAGCAATGTACTCAAACTGAAGTTACACCACAGTCCAAATTCTAATTTAACCCATCAAAAGTCACTTTTTCCTGACCAGATGAGGTCAAGGCTTATTTTTTAATCTTCTTTCATTTACAAAACTATATATTTTTTTGGATGATCATCAGTTAAAATAACGTGGTCTTCTAGCTTCCATATAACTATGGTTCTAATGTTCCACAAGAAAAAAAGGCCAATCATAAGACAGTAGTTTTATGACAGGATATCCTAGAATTTATCCTAGACCACGTGAAACACGTAAGCACCACTTACAGCCTTGATAATGGTTTGGAACTAACTAACTTGACCAACTCATGGCTTCTTTGGACTTATGAAATGTCATCATTCGCAGTCCAAGTACTGTCTACACCTACCATCCATGTACACACCATGTAGCTGTTCCGATTGCAGAATGATCATACTACGGTCCACCCACCCTCTGGAGATTTCACTCCTTAATCAAACTTGCCAAAACTGTACTAAGTACTACTTGTATTGAGGACTTGTCTGAATTATTTTTTGTAGCCTAACTAGCTACTCGAGCAATATATATGAACTGCAGCAAATTTAGGAAACTGCACCCCAATCCAAATTCCAGTTTAGCCCCTGACATCAGTCACGTTCCTCTGTCCAAATCTATTTAAACCCTCTTCCATTAATAAAACCGCCATTATATTTTTGGATGTCCAGCAGAGAACAGGTAAAATATGATGTCAAACAAACAAACAAACAAACAAACAAACAAACAAACAAAAGCCCTATAATGCACAGCAGCTGAGCGGCAGGCAGCTGACCTGTGGTGGGCACATGGAGAGTGTCACAGTGTTAAAGTGGCTTGGCTTCATCATGCACAACGTGGTGGACAGGAGAAAGACAGAACAGTGCTCTTACAGACCCAGATAGAAAGATCAGATCAGACTGACGGACAGTCAGATTGACAAACAGACAGACAGGTAATGGAGTTCAACTCCTTAAACATGCAAAGAAGGCAAAGTGCAAAGTATTCCAAAGAATGCAAACAAATCAAGCCCCAGTGTGGATTTTTACAGCTGAACCGTCAGGTCAGAAAAACGTTAGCAAGGAACGTTAGCAAGGTGCGCTAGAGAGGAAAAGAAAGTAAGAGATAAGGGTACTCGTGTACCCCTCAAGGCAGCGATGCAGTGTGTTAAAGCAGGCAATGGTAGGATGGCAAAGAAGGCCTCTTAAAGCCTATAGCATGTTTTTTTTTTCTTTGAAAAATAGTCAAAGAAGCTCAGTAACATGACCACTGACTGGACAATGCATTTGTGTGGAGCTGATCACTGCCTGTGTTGTTGGTTTGAATATAAGCCCTGTGACATGCTGAAGTCTTTAGTTCATCTAGAGTGCAACAAAGAGGACATGACAGTGTCGCTGTCAGGCAAATACATCCAAATATGTCCAAAAGTGTCCAAAATATATCTATTTTTTGCCATTTTCACTTTCTGACATACTGTGAATCTGGAAGTTGTTCTTTACATCAAAATTCGTGATGAATGGACCAACAGAAACGACCTCCTTTGAAACTTAAGACATTCTTTCCTTCCATTTTCTCCTGTACAATTGCTATTTTTGAGATACAAAGTTTTTGCGTGACAGCGACGATACGATTCCGTGTTAACATGTCACAGCTGAATTTCCTTTTAAGTGACAAGAAAGGCAAAGATGAAAGAGCTATACCCCTGACATCATTATTTGCTAGAACCAGATCTCATTGCTTTAGGTTTCTGTACATAAACTTATTTTATGCCGCTATAGATGTAATCAGCAGAGGCACAACAGTTTAGTTTAGAGCTCAATAAGGTCTGTATTAAAGTACTAAAGTCTGTATTTACTTGACTGACCTCCACTTGTCTGGTTTGGTTACTGGTGTGCATTTCTATGTTTGTGTGTATTTGTGTGTATTTCCCATTTATTTCTTCACTTCTAGCTGCCCCGTCCCTCCTCAGCCGAGCGCTGGTCCGATTTCAACTTGACAAACTCTTTGGCCACTTCGTCGTTGTTGCGCTGCGAGAGGATGCGCAGCACTGTCAGGCCCGTCTCGTCCATGTGTACCCGTTTGCCCAGGGGCAGCCAGTAGGCCCCGCTGCCTCGTGCCACCACATCCTTCAACTGTAGCACAGCCATGCCCACTGTGCGGTCTTCCCGTGCAAAGCAGTAGTCCTTCACACATACATGCAGCTCGTAGCCCTCAGGACCAAGCTCACTGCCCAGAACACTGCAGGCACAGAAAGACAAGGGACAACATTGAAGACCTATTTCCTGGACTTGGATTACAATTAAGCAGTGTTCAGGCTTGGGTAGTGTTGGTCTGTTTGTTAGTGTGGTTCAGAACAAGTGTAAACGCTGCTGTTAGAAACCTGATGCGCACCCAACAAGTGATTGTTTGGTCTCCAAACAAAAACAGCTGCTTTGGTGCTCTATTCTCTATCTGATATTATGTATATTAATTAGACACTCCCCAAATCTTTTCCATAAGGATCTACTCACATATGGGTACTGGCACCTGTTTCAAGGTTTACACATCACGTTTTAGTCCCTACACAGCTTTCTGAACCATGAGTGAGTACCAGGTACCAGATACCATCTTTTCCTAAAGGAAAAGCAATAAAGCTGAGTAGAGTCAAGTCGAGTAGTGTAGGTACCATACAAAGGTAACCCTAACCCTAGAGTTAGAGATGAGTGCCCAAACGTACTTATGCTAGGCTGAAGGGAAATAGCATGTCCTTGGCACCAGTTCCCCCACATTGGGAAAATTGGGTGGCATCTTCTTATGAAAAGGCCTCCCCAGATGAGCAAAACTCATCTGTGATGCACACACCCAACTGGTTTTTCTAGCTCAGTGAGCAGGAGTAGATCCTTCTTTACACGCACCATCAACAGTTCGTTGTTTACCAGCAGCCAAAGAACCAGATATATTATACTCAAAGGTATTAACCAACCATAATTATAAAAGGGTATTTATTCATGAAGGCGCAAATGACATTTGTGTGCAACAGTTAAAGGTCTCGTATTCTAAGACACACATCTTCTGCTTCTTTCTTTATTTTCCATTAGAGTATATCCATTCCTTATTTCTTCATGCTTTGGTTCTTTTATCGGATTTGCAACCTTGTTTTGCAAAGATTTCGTCCTCTAGCTTTAAGGGATTTTGTCCGCTGTTGCCCTGTCCTCAGTGAAACACATTTTGTTAATGAATTGACTGGACTCTCATTTTCTGAAAACTATAAGGATAAACAGGCAATTAAGCTGTGTCTGAAACTGTGCCCTATTCACCATTTAGTGCAGTACTTTGTGCTCTCATCATTTTGTAGTTACCCATCATTAGTATCGCTCTCTATAGAGACAGACTATATAGTTTACTAAGCAGTGTAGAAACACAGATGAATTTGAACACTTTCTCATCTGCAACACGGGTCTGAGCAGTGTTTTGTTCTGTTTTGTTCTGTATGCACACAAACTGAATTACCAGTGAAACAGTTAATCACATTAACAATCCACTTTATGATTCAGACAGAGCAGAATGGCTGACATAGTCATCAGTGTCCTAAAACTAATAGGGATCCATTTCAGTTACAGCCAAAGTATCCTAGCAGACATGGACCAGTCATCTGTTCAAACTGCATAACTGATGAATTCTGTTCCCTATAATAATGCTCTATATAGTGATCTGGACTGGACACTGTATCTGGATGTAGGGGATGGTGAACAGGGCACAGCTTTAGTCTTAGAATAAATTGGTGTTTGCATCACATATGAAAACATATGTCATCCAAGTTGAACCCCCCCCCTCCCCCCCTCCCCCCCTCCTCCCCTCATGTGAAGAGACACACTTACAATTGGACAGACTCCCATAAAATTTAGGGGACCAACTGTTGTTTTTAGACTTGGTGGCAAACTTCCTCTTCTTATCACTGAGGTGAGGTCCAATGATGTACACTTCCACAAAGGGACGAAATATGCCCTGCGTCTGCCAGCGCAGGTCGTTGGCTGCCACCACTGATCATCAAGCAGAGTGGGAGGGAAGAAGAATGTGTCAACAAAACCAGACAAAAATCTACTAAGAAAACCTGAAATTGTGTGGAATATCTCCAAGTTTAAACGCATTGAGGGAATACAGATGGGGAGTCCTAAACCTTTAACATTGATTCGGTGTCCTCCTCCGTTGGGGTCATTAAGGACCTCCACTGTCATGGACACCTCACCCACAGGGTCATCCACACCTGAGGCTGGAATACAGAGTAAAGATGGGGGAAAACATTCTTCACAGTAATCAGTATCAGAGAGTATTTTAAATGTGGTGCCATATTTT